>PVLD010007934.1:0-87734 GCA_004027595.1 Dinomys branickii | reverse complement strand
TTTATATTATACAGCATCCAGTGCAAATTCCCTACTATCTTCTCTATAATTTGCTATTTCCTTTAATGTTTTTGTGTTAACTAATGTGAAGATAACTATGTAATACAACATCCAGTGCTAATTCCCTACTATATTCTGTATAACTTTGTATTTTCTGTATTGTTTATGGCTTTTCTGGTTCATATGTCTCCATTCTTTTATCTTTAAAATAAAATTTTAAAAAATGAAATGAATATGCATTTCTCAGATGAAGAAATATAAACAGCAAATAAATATATGAAAAAGTGAAAAAAAGTTATTAGTGAATGAACAAGAGTGGTAAATGAATCATTAGATGCTCGTGGAAAACAAAACAGCACTTGAGAGGCTGAGGCAGGAGAATAGAGTCTGAGCCAGGCTGGACAATTCAGTGAGACCCTGTCTCCAAAAACCAAGAAAAAAAAGTCTACCTTCCAGCTCAGCCATCTTTTCTAGGCGCCAATAACCTTGCAGTCAGATAACTTTATTAGTGTAATTGCTGCTAAATTTAGTCAGAAAAGAAAGGTATTTGGGTTTTTCTGAAAGAAACATTGAATCATCTTAGAACTGGTAATGACATTTTACTTCAGCAGTAAAAGCTGGAACAAGGGGCTCAAGCAGTATATTTCATAAGGTGATTCATTGACCCCCTAGAATAGGAAGAAATTTGGACTCTTAATCCCAACCCTGGCTTAGCCTAGTGGTGGTGGTGAGCCTACAGCACACATGCCACAGCACGCTGTTTGTATCACGGGAAGCTTTGAAAGGTTCACCATTACTGGCTAGAGGGATGCAAACAAAATCAGAGTTGTCATCCCTGCTGGACCTGTAGGATCCCAACCTCCCAGTTCCCTCACCTCTCTTCGCTCCCACTCGCCCCATCTCCCCTGCTCTCCCCTGCTGTAGAACGTAGTGTGGTTCTTATCCCTGCTATGGTCTAGGTGTCTGTGTCTCTCCTCAGATTCCCACTCTGAAACTCAGTCTCCAAGGTGATGTTGCCCACAGGGTGGTGTCTGGGAGGTGACTAGGTCTTGGGGTCTTGGAGGTTAGTCCCTTTATGAAAGAGGCCCACGAGGGAGCTTGCTCTCCTGCCATATGAAGAGATGGTAAGAGGAACCCTCTATGACCCAGGAAGAGGCTCTCACCACAAACGCATCTTGACCTTGGACTTCCCACCTTCAGATCTGTGAGGAATATATTTGTTGTTACAGGCCACCTAGTCTGAGGGAGTTTGTTACAGCAACCTGAACTAAGGTAATACATCCCCTCACCAAAGCCAGGGGAGCCACTCCTCTGTAGTCTGCCCATGAATGAATCAGACTAAAATGGCCTACAAAGTCTGCTTTTATTAACTTCAGGTGGCTCACAGAGCAAGTGAAGTTTGGTCACCTCGCACATGCACGAACGTCACATATATGTGTGTAGCTTATGCATGGGGAAGCCCCAGTTGCATCTCAGTCACCATCCTTCATTTCTGCCTTTGTCTGGGGGAACTCTTGGATTTCCTGTGAAGGCCACATCACCCACATCTGTGCTATTTCATGGATTGGCTTCTATCACTTTTAAACTTAACAATTAAAAATTTTCTGTATTTTTTTCACCAAAAGATCCACCACTGCTGCTTCCCACACAACTCTTGATGTTTGGGGTGGGGCAGGGGGTGGGGAGATGGCAAGAGGATGGGAAAACTAAAGAGACACCAGCTGAGGTCAGGTGGAGCCCTCTCTCTCCAGGTGGGAGGAAAGGAAACTGCTCAACCACCATAGGGATGTTTATTTATACATTTGACAAATTTCTTGTCACATGACACAGCCTTGCCTAGTGAATAATGCCTCGGATTGTCTCGTGCTTGGTGTTTCTGGGACTGAAGTAGCTTAACTGCCGCAGGCAGTCTTTGCTCTTGGACCAGCCTTGCCTCACTACCACAGGTGTGACTAGTTTCCAGCTTCAGTGGCTCCCTGGGTATCATTTTCCCTTCAAATATCTTACACTTTAATGATTTAACGAATATTAAGGGCCTCTAATGTACGTGATATACTTTCGGGGAATGCAGCCTTGAACAAAACACATGGAACATCTTGGTTCTGCTTCCAGAGTGGCAGGAGGGACAATTTAAGACAGGAGGGTGAGAGCTGTGAAGGTCCAAGGAGGCAGTCCAGAGCGCAGGGGCTTGCAGGCCAGGCAGGCTTCTGTTTCCAGAGGGGCTTCTCACATCATCCTGCAGGTTGGGGAGAACATAGGCTCCCTTCACAGCTTCACAAGACCGGGCATTCAGTCTCCGGAATAAGGAATTCACAGTGACCAGGCTTGCCTGCTTTATGGACTGAGATGACTGTTTTATGTGCATTTGGCCTAAATAAGGATCATTTCTGTTGATTCTGAGTTTACCTAGCTGAGTTCAGCAACAGGAGGAGGTTGAAATTGGCTTGCTGTCTGTGGGCCTACGCAGGCTGAAAGGGGCTGGTCTGGATTGCAATTTTGTTCCAGAAGCCCCAAGTTAAGGTCCAGCTTACATTATTATGTAACAAATGAACCTGCCAAGCAACACACCCAAGCAAATAAATTTGAAATATCTGTGCATGGACGATAGCTGGGATACAAAGATTTTATTTATTCAAGATTCTTGGGAATGGTAAACAAGACTACTTCCGTGGAATCCCTTGACAGATAATGTAAAACTGGCTGTGGTGGTGCACACAGCTCCTTGGGAGACTGGGACAGAAGGATTGTGAGTTTGTGATTAGCTTGGGCACTCAGCAAGTTCCTATTTCTAAAATACAATTTTAGAAAAGGACTGGAGAGGTAACTTAGCACTACTATAGGGCTTAATTAACATGTAGTATGAGGCCCTGGGTTCAAAAAATGTTTAAGAATTTGGAGCAAGGAGTAAAGGTCCTAAACATTCACAAACTAGGAACTTTCTGCCACGACGTATGTGACTTTACCTGCTTTTTTTTTACAGTCTTGTTCCTCTGAGCACAACTGCACTTCCCCAAAAAGAAATCCCTGGTCATGCCAGGCAGGGAGGGGAGATGTTAAAATGGAAGTATGAGAGGATGCAGGTGATCAGTGATATATACATATATTTCTATTTATATATTTCTGTTACATGTCATGAAATGTATTTAGAAACATATATTTATAAAGTGCATCTATCTGTATAAGCGTGTATACACACACAAACACACATAGACACACTTTTTTTCACATATCTGTGAATGGTATCATGACGTCAAACAGCTTAGAGTTTCTGTTTCTGGAACGGCTGAATATGGATCCCTAGAAATCCACTCCACAACAGGCATGAGAGCACAGGCAAAAATGATCCAAATTAACTTCTTCAGAACACCAGACATTAACTAAAGGTTTGTAAAATTCGAAGAGAATGTATTCGAGCCGCTCAGCTGAGCCTTGGTGAAATGCCTGTGGCACGTTAACTTGTACTAATCTCATCCTGCCCCGCCCAGCTGCAAAAGCATGCAGCTCTAACCGCTGGGAAAACCAGCCCCTAATATAGCAGTCACTCGTGTGGGAAGGACAGATTTGGAGTGTCTCAAAAGCTGTCCCCACCCCAGATGCATCGCCCCTGGGTCTGTCTGATGCCTCCCTAACAAGCTCCATTTGACCAGGTTCAAGGCTGCCTTCCATAGAACAGTCTCACAAGCAGATCATTTGTTAAAAACAATCAGCAGTAACTGTTTAACGCTGTAACTGGTTGAGATCGTGTTTCCCGTCAGAATCAGTCAAGAGCGGATTAAATGCAAAGCAAAATGACTTGAAGGGGAAAGCCGCAGAGGGAGCTATCTATAGAGGGCTCTGAGAAGCCAGTGCGTCCTTGGGCGTAGAGAAGACCACGCAAGCGTGTGACGTGGAACGGCCTTAAATCCCCATCTCTGGATGGCTTAGAAGCTCTGCTCAGGCAGGAAGTAAAGCCTAAGGCAGAGATGTAAGCTGCCAGTTCTAGCAGACACATGCACACACACACACACACACACACACACACACACACACACACACACACACAGAGCTCCTTGGTAGACCGGGAGATACATATGTACTAGGTATTTAAAGAAAGAAAGGAAAAATTTAAATGTTCCCATGTTTTAAAAAATTGAGAAAATTCATTGCTAGCGTACTTGTCCTATAAGACATATTATTAAAGAGAATTCTCAGGCCGATATAAAAGGACATTACACAGTATTTTGAACCAACATGAAGCAATGAAGAAGAGTAGGAAAAGTATGTAAGTGAGTATAAAAGTATATTTTTATAATTATTTTAAATCCTATCTGACTTAACTATATAAAGCAATAATTATAAAAGTGTGTTGATAACAGCAGAATATACATTCTTCTCAGCTGCACACAGGAAATTCTCTAAAATAGACCACATACTAGCTCATAAGACATGCTTAGGTAAATGCAAAGGAATTGAAGTTATCAAATGCATATTATCAGATCATACGGCAATGAAATCAGAAATCAATGGCAAAAGAAACCACAAGAACTTTATAAACACATTGAAATTAAGTAACATCCTCCTGAACAACCAATGGGTCACAGCTGAAATGAAAGAAGAAATTAGATAGTTTCTACGGTGAAGTGATAATCTCAATATAACATACTGGAATGTATGGGACACAATGAAGCTCCTATAAGGGAAATATGTAGCACTGAATTCCTATGTCAGAAAACCAGAATGAATTCAAATAAATAACCTAATGTTGAACCTCAGCTTCTAGAAAAAGAAGAGCAAATCAAGCCCCAAGCTCGCATGCGGGAGGAAATTATAAAAGAGCAGAAATTAGTGCAATGGAGACTGAGAAAGCCCAACAAAGAATTAATGAAGAGTTGGCTCTTTGAAAGACTATATAAAATGGACAAACCCTTAGCCAACCTTATAAAAAAAAAAAAGGAAGCAAAGATTCAAATCTGTACTGTTCAGAATGAAAAGGATGAAATCACAACAGATAATGCAAAAATCCAGGAAATCATCAAAACCTACTGCAAGAACCTGTATTCTAGTAAGATGGAAAACACAGAAGAAATGGACAGATTCCTAGGTACATACAAATTACCAAAGCTGAATGAAGTCAATATAAAAATTTGAAATAAACCAGTATCAGTCAGTGAAACTGAAGACATAATTTAAAACTCACCAACAAAGAAACATCCAGGCCCTGATGTATTCACTGCTGAATTCTACATGAAATTTGGAGAAGACCTTATGTTGCTAGTTCTTAAATTCTTTAATGAAATTGAAAGGGAAGCAATAGTTTCAAATTTATTCCTGGAAGCAAGCATTACTGTGATAACAAAACCAGAGAAGGACCCAACCAAAAAGGAGAACTACAGGCCAATCTTCCCATTGAACGTAGATGCAAAAATCCTCAGTACGATACTGGCAAACAGAATGCAGCAAATCGCAAGAAGATTATACACTGTGATCAAGTAGAATTCATCCCAGGGATGCAAGGATGGTTCAATGTACACAAATCAATAAATGTAAAATACCATATTAACAGACCCAAGGACAAAATCCACATGATCGCCTCAACATGCAGAAGAAGCATTTGGCAAAGTCCAACATCCACTGGTGATTTTAAAAACCTACAGAAAACTGGAATAGATGGTCTTTATCTCAATCTGATCAAAGCCATCTATGACAAACTAACAGCCACCATCATATTAAATGGACAAACACTGAAAGATTTCACTCTTTCAGGAACAAAGATGTCCACTCTTATTCAATATAGTTCTGGAAACATTAGCCAGAGCAATTAGACAAGAGAAAGTAATAAGGATAGGAAAGGAAGAAGTGAAATTATCCTTATTTGTGGATGACATGATACTCTACATAGAAGACTCCAAAAACTACACCAAAAGATTTCTAGATTTAATAACCAAATTCAGTAGTGTAGTTGGATACAAAGTCAGTACTCAAAAATCAACAGCATTCCTGCATACAAATAACAAACTCACTGAGAGAGAAATTAGGGAAACAACACCTTTCACAATAGCATCCAAAAAATGGAAATACTTAGAAATCAATCTAATGAAGGAAGGAAAAGACCTCTACATTGAAAACTACAGTACTCTGAATATGGAGAATCGGAGAGGATATCTGAAGATGGAAAGATATCCCTTGTTCTTGGGTAGGAAGAATAAATATAGTGAAAATGGCCATAGTCCCAAAATTGTTTCACAGGTTTAACGCAATCACTGTCAAAACTCCAACAGCATACCTCACAGAATTAGACAAAACAATCCCAAAATTCATTTGGAGCCAGAAGCGACCTGGAATAGCTACAGCAATTCTGGGCAACAAAGGCAAGGCAGGGGCATCATGATCCCTGATTTGAAATTATACTACAAAGCTGCTGTGATAAAGACAGCATGGTATTGGCAAAAAAAGACAAACAACAACAACAAAACAGACCCGGGGATTAACTGAACAGATTAGAAGATACAGAAACAACTCAATATATTCAGCCACCTTATCTTTGACAAGGGAGCCAAACAGCTTCACTGGAAGAAAGATCACCTCTTTAATAAATGGTGCTGGAAAAACTGACTTTCCACCAGGTGTGATGGTGCATACCTGTCACCCCAGCACTTGGGAGGCTGAGGCAGGAGGATTGCTATGAGTTCAAAGCCAAAGGAAAAAGTGGCTTTCCACATGTCCAAGATTAAAACTAGAACCATATCTTTCACCATGCACTAAACTAAAAGTGAATTGGATCAAAGATCTAAATATTAAAGCAGAAACACTAAATCTACCAGAAAGTAAAATTCTTTTTTTTTTGTGTGTGTGTGCAGGCACAGGCTGCTGAGCTATATCTCCAGCCCTACAGGTAGAGTTCTTAAAGATATAGGTGTGAGCAAATACTTTGTGAACAAACTCTGATTCCACAGGAAATATCATGAAGACTCAACAGCTGGGATATCATCCTATTAAAAAGCATTTGCATAGCAAAACCAAAGAAACAAACAACAACAAAAACACTGAATGAAAAGGCAACCCACAGAGTGGGAAAAATTTTTGCTAGCTTTCCTCAAAGGACTAATACCTAGAATATACAAAGAACTGGAAGAAACAGACCACCAAATTTAAAGATCCTACTCAAAAATAGGCATTTGAAATGAATAGACACTTCTCAGATGAAGTAGAAACAGCAAACAAATATATGAAAAAATGTTCAACATCATTCAAGACATGCAAATGTTGAATTCAAGAGATGCAAATTAAAACAACACTGAGATTCCATCTCACTCCAGAAAAAGTGGCTAGGGCTGGGGATATAGCTCAGTAGCATAGTGCAAGGTGCTGAGTTTGATTCCTGGTATGAAAGAAAGAAAGAGAGAGAGAAGAAAGAAGAAAGAAGGAAAGAAAGAAAGAAAGAAAGAAGGAAAGAAAGAAGGAAAGAAAGAGAGAGAGAGAAAAAGAAAAGAAAGACAGGCTATTATCAAGAAATCAACCAATAACAAGTGTTTGAGGGGCTGTGGGGAAAAAGGAACCCTTCTCCACTCTTGGTGGGCATGTAAACTAGTGCAACCATTGTGGAAATCAATGTGGAGAGTCCTGAAAAAACTAGGACTAAAGGTCCCATTTGACCCGGCTATTCCCTTTCTTGGTATCTTCCTGAAAGAATTACAAGCAGCATATCACAGAGATATATGCACACCCATGTTTATAGCACAGTTTGTATTAGCTAAATCTTAGAAACAGCCCAAATGCCCATCAGTCAATGAAGCACAAAGAAGATGTAGCATTTTAATACAATGGAGTACTACTCTGCCATAAAGAAGGACAAGCTTGAGACATTTCTAGGTAAATGGATGCACCTTGAGACCATGCTCTTAAGTGAAATAAATTCAACACACATGTGTAAACATTGTTTCTCTGGTACAAGAACCTGAACATGTAACCAAAAACCAAAATATATAACAGATATTGGGAAATGGGAAGAAAATGTTCAAAATAGAAGGGGAACAAGAGAGGAGGAGAGGGAAAGGAAGGGACAAGAAAAAAAGAATAGAAGGAATAAATGGAAACAAAGCTTTTGTAAATAGGGAGGAGAAGAGAGATTGAAAGGAGGAGAGGGGGGCTTGGGATACAGCTCAGTGGCACAAGTGCCTCCTGGCAAGTACAAGGTCCTGAGTTTGATTCCTGGTACAAAAAAAGTTTAAAAGACGGGAGGGGGAGGGGAAAGGGAAAAAAGCAGCAGCAGCAGCATGGACAGGTACAAACCCCCTACGCTAAATGCGGTCATTGTGCATATCCACAATGTATCAAAATTTTTAGAAGAAAAATAAGTAAATAAAACCGTTGATAAGCTCATAAATGTATACAAATTCAGCTTGCATAAATAATACAAAGGAGAGAAGAGGAAAACAATCTTTTTGTCTATTACTAAAAATATTATGAACCTAAATTGTTTTAAATTACTGCTATCCTCAAGGCAACCATGAACAAAATAGCTCCAATGCATAGTAAAAGAAACATCAAGGAATTAAAATGATAGACTGTAAAATATTTAACACAAAGCATTAGGCTGGGCCTAGTGGCACACGCATGTAATCCTGGCACTTGGGAGCCTGAGGCGGGAGAACAACCTCGCGTGTGCTACGTAGTGAATTCAAGGCCAGCCTGTGCTACATAGTGAACCTATCTCAAAACGAAACAAACAAACAAAACCACAGAACCAAACATGAATGGAGAACAGAGGAACGAAAAGGACAAACGACAAGACTGAAAATGAGAGAAATGACAGATACCAATTCCACCTTATCAGTAATCACATTAAACATACTTGGATGTTTATATTTGCGCAGATTGTATCTATGTTTGGTGAAAGCACTAAAAAGAATCTATGCAAAGGGATACACTGACACACACTACACGTAAATCAAAATGGAATCGCAAAAGTACATGCTTGGGTAATCCACAGGAAGACAGGAAAAGGAAAACAGAAACAAAACAGCAGAAAGAAGGAACAGAAAACAATACAATGGCAAATATACGCCCTGACTCATCAATAATTATATTAACTAAATAGGAATAGTCTAACCACATCAATCAAAAAATCGGGACCTATTTCTGGA
This sequence comes from Dinomys branickii, assembly GCA_004027595.1. Classification (NCBI taxonomy): domain Eukaryota; kingdom Metazoa; phylum Chordata; class Mammalia; order Rodentia; family Dinomyidae; genus Dinomys; species Dinomys branickii. Next base: position 78,612 of record PVLD010007934.1, on the reverse strand, counting down.
ATTTCTAACTACTGTGCTTAGACTGATCTCTGTGTTTGTCACTCCACCAACATCACAGTCTTATTCACTGTCGCTTACGTATAGTAACGCTTAAGCCCAGGGAATGTGTCTCCCCACTTTAACATATTTTGGTTATTCAAGTTCATCTTATTAGTTTTAGAATGAACTTGTACATATCTGGTGCTGCTGCTGCTGCTGGAGTTGCGTTGAATGTACATGAAGTAGACAGAATCAGCTCCTCAGCAATGAGAGTGTGTGGAGTTGTGTTATTCTTTTCTACATGTTGGTAGAATGAACCAGGGAAACCACTGGCCTGACATTTCTTGTGTGGAAAACAAACTATGAAACCAGTGTCTTCAGTCCTGAAGAAAGTCTTCAGGACTTTCTTCTTCTTTGTTTGTTTTCCTTTTCTCTGGGTGGAGGATGGGCCCCTGGGCCTTGCACAAGGTGAGCAAGTGCACTAACACCGAGCCACACTCCCAGTCCACATCATCTCTTCTTATGAGTTCTGGTCACTTGTGCCTTTAGAGGAATTGAGGAATTTCATCTAAAGTCTCAAAATTGCTATCACATTCTCCTGTTATTTCATTGATTGCAGGATTTCTAGGCAGGACCCCGCTTTTATTTTAAAGAGAAAAAAATGAAAATAAAAATAAAACACTTTCAAACTAGGTTAATAGGAGAGTTATAATAATTAATACATTGAATATTGCTGTCTTTGTAGTAGTTATTCAGAGTACAAGATATAGGTATGATATCTCTTTCAAACAATATTAGCACAAGCCTTTCCCTTCAATGAACAAAGAGAAACTAGCTATATAACCACCTTAACTATCTTGTCTATAAATATAATTTTTTCTTGTTATTTTTCTTCCTTTCCCCTGTCCTCATCATAGTTTGTCTTTTCTTTTGAACGGTTCTCCTCAGTTGACAATACCTACTGTACATTTTATATTTTATTTACTCTTTTGGCTTCTCAGACCAGTGAGACCATATGATGTTTATAAGTATGGGTCTGATTTATTTCACTTGAGTTGCAAGTGTATGGTCTTGAGTTGCATCCATTAACCTATAAAAGTCTCCAGTCAATCCTTCTTTATGGCTGAGTAGTAATCCATTATTTAAAAAACACATCTTTTTTTTCCCTTCCTCAGTTGATGGGCATTTGGGTTGTTTCCAAGATTTAGCTATTAAAAATTGTGCTGCTATGGGTGCGCATATAGTGCTGTGATAGGATGTTTGTAATTCTTCTGGTAGATATCCAGAGGGGAATAACTGGGTCGAATGGGATCTCTAATCCTAGTTTTTAAAGGAATCTCCACACTGATTTCCACAACGGTTGCACCAGTCTATACTCTCACCAACTGTGGGAGCTGGGGATATAGCTCAGTGGAATAAGCGCCTGCCTAGCAAGCACAGGGTCCTGAGTTCAATCCCCAGTACCGCCAAAAAAAAAAAAAACAAACAAACATGGAGCTGGGGATATAGCTCAGTGGAATAAGCGCCTGCCTAGCAAGCGCAGGGTCCTGAGTTCAATCCCCAGTACCGCCAAAAAAAAAAAAAAAAAAAAAACCAACTGTGGAGAAGTGTTCCTTTTTCCCACAGCATCTTCAGCATTTGTTAGGGGTTGATTTCTTGGGACAGCCATTCTTTCCAGGGTGAGATGGAATCTCAGGGTTATTTTAATTTGCATCTTTCAAATGACCAGTGATATTGATCATTTTTTCATGTATTTATTTGCCATTTGTATTTCTTCATCTTAGAAGTGTGTACTCATCTCAGATCCCCATTTTTGGATTGGGTCTTTTAATTTGGGGGTCTAATTTTTTTCCATCTTTATATGTTGCAGATACAACTCCTTTTTCTGAGGGACAACTGATAATTTTTTCCCACTCTGTGGGCTGTCTTTTCACTTTGTTGTTGATTTCTTTTGTTGTGCAAAAGCTTTTTAATAAGGTGAGATCCCATTTGTTGATTCTTTGTAATATTTCCCTTGCAGACTGGGTTTTGTTCATGAAGTCTCTGCCTACTCCTATATTTTTGAGATTTTTACCTATTTTTTCTTCCAGTAAATTTAGCATTCCTGTTTTAATATTACAGGATCTTTGATCGATTCTGACTTTAGTTTAGTGCATAGTGGTAGACATAGGTCTAGTTTTAGTCTTTGGCATGTGGAAAGCCAGTTTTTCCAGCATCATTTATTGAAGTGACTATCTTTCTTCCAGTGAAGGTGTTTGGCTCTTTTGTCAAAGATAAGGTGGCTAAGTGTGTTTAGAGTTGTGTCTGCATCTTCTGTTCCATTAATCCTCAGGCCTGGCCTGTTTTTTGCCAATACCATGCTGATTTTATCACAGTAGCTTTATAGTATAATTTCAAGTCATGGATTGTGATGCCCTGACTTACCTTTGTTGCCCAGAATTGTTTTTGCTATTCTAGGTCTCTTCTGCTTCCAAATTAATTTGGGAATGTTTTCTCTAGATCTGTGAGGTATGCTAATGGTATTTTGATTGAGATTGCATTAAATATGTATAGCATATACATATGTTCCAGATATAACTGGAATCTGGCACATGGGAAGTATGGCCATTTTCACTATGTTGTTTCTTCCTGTCCAAGAACTAGGTATATCTTTCCATTTTCTGATATCTTCTTTGATCTCCTTTTTAAGGGTACTGTTTTCACTGTACAGCTCTTTTACACTCTTTGTTAGATTGATTCCTATGTATTTCATTTTTTAGGTGCTATTGTGAAGGGGGTGTTTTTCTTGCTTTCTCTTTGTGTGAGTTTGTTGCTTGTGTATAAGAATGCTCTAGATTTTTGAGTGTTAGCGTTATATTCTGCTACACTACTGAATTTGGATATTAAATCTACAAGGTTTTGGGTGCAGGGTTTAGGGTCTTCTAAGTAAAGTATATCATCTGCAAATAATAATTTAACTTCCTCCTTTCCTACCTTTATTCCTTTTATTACTTTCTGTTGTCTAATTACTCTGGCTAATATTTCCAGAAATATATTGAATATGAGTGATGATAATGGACATCCTTGTCTTGTTCCAGATTTTAGAGTGAAAGCTTTCAGTTTTTGACCACTTAATATGTTAGCTGTGGGTTTGTCATAGATGGCTTTTATAAGATTGAGGTAAAGACCATCTATTCCAATTTTTGGTAGGGCTTTTATCATGAAAGAGTGGTGCTTTTTCCGCATCTGCTGAGGTGACCATGTGATTTTTGTCTTTGGTTCTGTTAATACGGTGTATTACATTTATTGATTTGTGTATATTGAACCATCCCTGCATCCCTGGGATGAATCCTACTTGGTTTTGATGATAATCATCTTGATAGCTTTTCCTGCATTGTTTGCCTGTATCTTACTGAGGAGTTTTGCATCTATGTTCATTAGGGAGATTGGCCTGTAGTTTTATTGTTAAGTTCTGACTCTAGTTTTAGATTCAGGGTAATACTTGCTTCCAGGAATGATTTTTGAAGTATTGCTTCCTTTTCAATTTCTTTAAAGAATTTCAGCATTAGTGGTACTGTTTCTTCTCTAAATTTCTTACTGAATTTAACAGTGAATCCATCAGAGCCTGGGCTTTTCTTTGTTGGTAAATTTTTAATTACATTTTCAATTTGATTGGCTGATCCTGGGTTATTTAGACTTTTTATATCTTCCTGGGTTAGTTTTACCAATTCAGTTGTGTCTAAGAATCTGTCCATTTCTTCAGTGTTATTCACCTTATTAGAATATAGTTTCTCACGGTAGGTATTGATGATCTGGATTTCTGTGGGATCTGTTGTGATTTCCCCCTTTGCATTCCTGTTTGAATTTGTTTTCTCTTTCCTCTTTTTGATGAGGTTGGCTAAAGGTTTATCAATTGTATTTTCAAAGAACCAACTTTTCAATTCATTGATTCTTTGTATTGCTTCTTAGTCTCTATTGCTGTAATTTCTTATCTTTACAATTTCCTCCCTCACATGAGCTTTGGGTTTGATTTATTCTTTTTCTAGAAGCTTGAGGTTCAACATTAGGTTGTTTGAGCTCGTTGTTTTTCTGACTTGAGAGTTCATTGCTTTATATATCCCTTGTAGGACTGCTTTCACTGCATTCCATAAGTTTCAGTATGTTGTATCAACATTATTAATTGTATATACTGTTTAATTTCCTCTGTGACCCATTGGTTGTTCAGAAGGGTGTTAATTTCCATGTTTATGTAGTTTTTGTGATTTCCCTTGTCATTGATTTCCAGTCTCATTGTGCTATGGTCAGAGAGTACACATAGCATGATTTCAATTCCTCTGCATTTAAACATGTTTTGTCAGGTAATACATGGTCTATTTTGGAGAAAATCCCATGTGCACCTGAGAACGTTTATTCTGATGTTCTGAGGTGGAACACTCTGTAGACGTGTACCAAGTCCATTTGTTCAGAGGTTTGGTTTAATTCTAATATTTCTTGGTTGATCTATTTGTGAGAGTAGGGTATTAAGATTCCACACAATCCTGTTTGTTCTTATGTGGTTTTTCATGTCTGTTAATATGTGTTTTGTGTAGTTGGGTAAACCTGTTTGGGGCATAAATATTTATGACTGTTATCTCTTCTTGGGAGCTTTCCTTTAACAAGTATGTAGTGACCTTCTTTATCTCTTTTGATCAGTTTTAAAGTTTGCATTGTTTGCAAATACAATAGCTACCTGTTTTTTTTTTCTGGGTTCTTGTGGTTTGGAGAAGTGTTTTCCATCCTGTAACTTCCAGTCTATAAATTTTTTGGTTTAAATGTTTCTTGAATGCCACATATTGTTAGATCTGGCTTCTTGATCCATTCTGCCAGTGTTTCTTTGATTGGTGAGTTGAGACCATTAATGTTGATGGCTGTAACTGATATGTATTGGCTTTTTTCATGTTGTTTTCCTGTTGTTTGCTCCCTGCCTTTCTCCTGTTTAACTGCCCTGCCTCATGGCTTCTATTGGTGTTCATGTTCATGGTCTTCGTTATCTCTAATATGTTCTTCAGAGCTTTCTGTAGAGCTGGTTTGGTGGTCATAAATTTCTTCACTTGTTCTTTGAATGACCCCTCTTTTGATTCTAACGCTGATATTTTGTGTTCCCTTTTTTTCTTCACGAGTCTTCTTGGGAGTTATTAATCTTATTAATGTTTACAAACAAGCTCACTTAGTACCATTTTTGTTGTTGTTTTCAATTCCAGTTTTCTATTATTTCCTTCCTCCTGCATTGGATTCAATTTGCTGTACTTACTCCAGTTTCTAATTTATTTATTTATTTATATTTTGAGACAGTGTCTCACTAGGCAGTTCAAAACTATGTAGCCCAGGTTGGCCTTCAACTCATGGCAATCCTCCTGCGTCAGCCTCCCCAGTGCTGGGATTACAGGCATATGCCACAACCATGTGACCTTCCTTATGTAAGAATTTAATGCAATAAAATTTCCTTTAAACAGTGCTTTATCTAATCTATGGTCTTTTCCATTTTTCCCAAATAGATACTCCCCATGTAATGACCTACCTGTATAACAACTGTATGGATTTACAATTTGAGTCCTGCTGTTCAGACTTATGACCTGCTGCTTAGACTTACAACACAAAAACCTGAGTGGCAGTGTGGCCTTACCATGGCTTCTCCAATACAGTACTGCCATTTTTGCTTATACTGTACCGTACAGCAGCTTTATATCGTTATACATTATACTATTGCACGTTATGCAAATGAAAACAAAGTCATCAAGTTGGTGTTCCCTTTTATCATTACACTATATATACACAATTCCTCATTTAGCAAAGAATTCACTTAATGACCTTGTGGCATGACTATCAGGAATGTATTTCCTAACTCTCTTGAGATTTACTTGACCTATGGATTCATAAGGTTTGTTTTATAAGCCAGGATGATTATCTTGTGAATGTTCCATGAGCATTTGGAAAGAATATTCTACACATCTGTGAAGTGTCCCGCAAATGTCACTTCGGTAAGTTAGTTGGTAGCATTCAGCTCTTCTCCCTTTGCTCAACTAGCTCTATAGATTACCGAGAGCAATGCTCTCAGCTTGTTTTATATACACACAGCACTGTAAGAGGGGCCACGGTGCAGAGGTGCTTTGTCCCTCGGTGTGGAGGTGTTGAAGTGGTGAAACTTCAGAGGTGAGGGCAGAGGTAGTCAGGTCCCCAGGTCACTGCTCTGGGAAGGGGTGAATGCTGGTCCGATGCAGTCGGCTCTTGTGAGGGGGCTGTTATAGAGGCAGTGCCTCCACAGGCCTGGCCCCCTCTACATGTGTTCTGCCAAGTTTTGACCAAGCCAGGGGGTCTTTATTAGAGGCCAAATGGATTTTCAGTCTCTAAAACTGTGAGCTACATAAACCTCTTTTCTTTTTAAAGTACACAGCTTTAGGTACTTTGTTACCCCAAACAGGTTGATATACATATTTTGAAGAACGTCTCCTTATGAATCATCTATCATTACAGTTGTGATGGACAACTTCAGCACACTTTGAAAATGAGGCAGAGACATGGATTTGGTCTTAGGGAGTGGAGGCCAGGATGAGGCGGTTCAGAGACGCCTGCTCTGAGGAAACTGGACTGAGGAAGAGAAGCTGGGGATGGAGCAGGCAGTCAGCTAGAAGGGGCTGCAGAAACGTGAACATGAGGCCACAGTGCAACGCGGATGTGCAGGGCCATCTAAGAGAACACATCTTGCTCCTAATTCTACACAAGAGGTGTATTTGTCTCTTCAAAATAGCTGACTGAAAAATAACAAGTTCATGAACTTCTCTAAGTGACTTCCAGCCTCTCAAGCCCCTGCCTAATCTTTGAACCTACTAGTGAGGCAAGTACTGCCTCAGGAGTATAAGACATCTTTCTAACATGTACACTTTATGTATGGACATGTGTACTTCCTCAGTATTAAACTATATTAGGAAATAGACTGCTAGACTTTCATATACAATTTATTGCAAATATTAGTAGGGTTTATAAAAATAAAAAATACAGAGTAAAGGTTCCTGTTTATCCCTTTTATGTAACTGACATTATCCAGCTCATAAAGTTGTTATGAGGGGGCCAGAGATACAGCTCAGCCATGTAACACCTGCCTGGGTGTATGAGGTCCTAAGTTTGAGTCCTAGTACCCCCCCCCAAAAAAAGATCACTATGAGGTAAAAGAAGGAAGCTCAGCAGTATAAGATGAACCAGCATCCTTTTGGCGCACAGCAGGCATACATCAAGGTTAGCTTGCTGTTCACACTGGCCAGTGTTGGCTCACACAAAGGTCTGACATAGTTTACTCCCTGTAAGTGGGAGCTAGACTAGAATCTTGAATTCCTTAAAGTTACATATGATCTTTACAGCAGATATAAAATATTTTGAGGGTAACGTAACGACTCCTTTGTACAATTTTGTTACATTATGAAGGACTTCATCATGTTTCTGCCTCAGCCGCTCTCCTTTGATTTCTTCTAGCAGCTTCTGGTACGCCGTCTTTCCCTTCTCCCCAGCCATCACCAGGGAGTGGACTTAGCACTCTGCAGCAGCAACCGCGCTGATAGATGACTCGCCCTCAGCTCTGTCTCCCGCATCTGAGGGCCCACGCGGTACCCTGGTCTCGCCCTTTCTTACGTCTTCTCTGATAAATCTTTTTATGCAACTCTCCTTTCTTGCTTTAGGCAGACTGGACGACAACAAAATGACTGACTGACACTTTCAAACACTCTAAAAAGTATTACTAGATTTGGTGTTTTCTGCATGTGCAGCGAGTCAGTGATGCTATTATTTTCCCCAGCAACCACATAGGACGATGATTATGGCTTTAGTTTCATGGCACCTGTCTGATAATAATCGGTACTGTGCACATTTAGAACCTTACTTGTATCTGCTAAGTTTTGTATTTGTGTATTATGTTACAGAGATCACTCTTCAAGTTTATTCTGTATCCAAGTGCATAATCTGGTTATACTTATGAACCAATGAGAAAGATAAATACTGTATTCTCGTGTTTTAACAACAGAAATGGTTAAGAACACCTCGTTCAGAAATGATGTATCAAAAGATATTACTCTCCTTTATTTATAATAGTAAGAAACTAGAAACAAATGTCCAACAGGAGATTGGTTTAAAAAAAAAATTCACAGAATCATAAATTTTAAGCTATAAAATGAAATTGTGAGTTATCATGAAAAGTATTTCGTCAAGTACTGAATGAAATGTCGAGATCTAACTCTTACTAACACCCTAATTTCCCCAACTTCTTCACTCATCCTCACTTAGACTAACTTAGGTTCTTGTTTTATTGAGAAATCTTGGTCAAACGGAAAACACACCTGCAATGTACTGTCACACAAACCCCCAAGCCTGTAAGTCAGCGTGGCCCGCCTTTCCCGTCCCAGGGGTGGGAGCGCCTATGCTAAAGACGGCTCTTCCTTCACAGGGCCCTGCACTCCCCCGCTTCGGCCACTGGCTGAAGAGCCACACAGCAGCATACTGACAGCAAGGGCTCTCCAGGGGAGGAATCCCGTGAGTGACTCCAACCAGGAGTCCGGAACCGGCACAGGCATAACCACTCTTCATCTAGACGAAGCTACAGAAGAAAAGAACAAAAACACATTAGGTTGCGAAAATTACCAACTTATCTTTCCCCACTACTGCTCTACTCCCAAAGAATCACGCAGCAGAAGAAAACACAAAAACCCAAAATGAATTAATTCTTCTTTGGGAAACTACGAGAATATCTTGAATTACAACTTAAGTGGAATGGCAGAAAAATTGGAAATAATGAAACAAGAGTTGACTCGCTCCAGAAAAAAGAAAAAATATCTCATGAAAAAAGACTATTATTAACAAAAAAGAGTAAATTTGGAAATATAGTAAGAAAATAATTAAAAATCTGTTTATGATAGCCTCAAAAAGTTCACAGTTATGAAGGCAATTACTACACAAAGAAATCTACATATTAAGTACAATTCCTATCAAAAGCACAATGATGTTTACAAAAATAGAAAAATCCCTTAAAATTCGTATGTAATCTTAAGTGATCCTGAATAAACAAAATGATTCTGAAAAAGAACAAATAGTTCACTATGTAGTTCAGGCTGACCTTGAACTCAAGTGATCCTCCTGTCTCAGCCTCCCACATGCTGGGATTATAGGCATGCGCCACCACACCCAGCAAAAGTGGACTTCTTAAAAATTAAAAAAAAACTTTTATGCATCAAAGGACACTATCAATATAGTGAAAAACCAACTGGCAGAATGAAGATCTGCAAATTATATAATCTCATAAGTGGTTAAAATCCACAGTAAATAGAGAAGATCTAGAACTATTAAAAAGAAAGAAAAGACTAAATTGTGGAAGCAACCCAAATGCCTATCCACTGAGGACTGGATAAAACAACTGTGGTACTTTTATATAATGGAGTATTACTCAGCTATAAAGAAAGATAAACTCGAGGCTTTTATAGGTAAATGGTCACAACTAGAGCCCACACTCCTAAGTGAACAAGACCTGCATGTGTAAGCAATGTAGTCTCACTAGTGTAAGAACCTGAAAGAGTGAATAAAAACTAGGAGGTATGACAGACATTGTAATGGAAAATGCTCAAAAGTAATGGATAGCTAGGGTGTGGTAACTTCTACTGCTTTACTGAAAGGAACAGTTAGTGATTACTGGTTTGATCATTATTGCATGTCTCTATTTGTATTCCTGAGAAATCACTTTGAAGATATCTACAGTAATACAACAACCACTGTTAATTTCCTACCACTTTGTAACTCTGTATTGTTTGTATTGTTCTTATGCTATTTTATAAATGGATGTCTGTTCGTTAATATGTTTTCTTCCTTTATTCTTAAAATTTTTTAAAAATTAATTTAAAAAGTGGCAAAGGACCTGCAGACATGTCCCCAAAAATGACTGCAAGAATGGCTGATGAGCACATGAAAATACTGTGCTCAGTGTCACCGAGTACAAATAATAAAAATGACTGCTATCGTTAAGTATCAATTAAAACAAACAGAAAGGGCCAGGGCTTTAGCTCAGTGGCACAGCGCCTGCCTGGCAAGCATGAGTTCCTGAGTTCACTTCCCAGTACGAAAACAACAACAACAACAAAACGCAAACAAACAGAAATTAAATGCTGTGAGTTGAGTTCGAACCCCTGGGCACTACTGGTCAGACAGCTAGTACAGAAAACAGCATGATGGTTCCTCAAGTGATCAAGAATAGAATAACCATATGATGTACTAACCCTACTTTAGGACACATACCCACAAGAACTGAAAGCAGGACTTTAAGAAGATAACAGACAGATGAATGAGCGAATGAGCAGCAAGTGCCAGCGCTCGTACACTGAACACTACTCAGCCTCGCAGGAGGAAAGTCTGACACACTACAAGGTAGATGAATCTTGAGCACAGCATGTTGTGAATAAATCAGTTACAAAAGATAAATGTTACCTTGACGCCGCTTACATGAAATACCCAGAACCGTCAGAATCACAGGCAGAAGGTAGAATGACGGCTCCCTGGGGGTTGGGGACAAGGCAGATGAGGCGTTCAGTGGACATAGAGTTTCGGCTCCGTAGATAAAAAGTGCTCCGGAGGGGAGGGGTGAGGGGTGCATAGTATGAGCACACTACCCTGGGCAGTGGCGGTGACACACGAAGATGCTCTCAACACCATCAGTCATTAAGAAAATGCAAACTGTAACTACAGGGAACGCCATTTCGCCTTTCCTAGAAAAGCTACAATCAAAACGACTGATAATAACTAGGCTTTTGTAACTAAGGCAGTACACTATCAGAGACAGACCAAAGACAGAGATTGCCGAAACAGACCTTTGCCTGATGGAACTGGATACATTATCAGAAGGGGCCTTATAGGTCGGTGGAAAAAGAGCAGTCTTTTTACCAAATGAAGCTTAGGAGACTGATTATCACATGGGGGCAAGGGGGAAGAAAGGAACAGCACAACTCTAGGAGGAAATCAGTCAGTCCTACCTCTGTCTCTACCCCACGGCCATACCCGTTCTAGCGTATCACCTGCACCTTCCCTACGTAAGGCGCAGGCACTTCTCAGCTCGGCTTCGGCTGGGCCACGCACTACTATGGCAAACGTGACACGAAGACGATCTTGCCCCCTGGGCCTCTCTCAGCGAACACGCCCCTCTCCCAGTGAACACGTTCCAGCGAGCCCAGGGGTCCCAGAAAGGGAGTGAAATGAACATCAGGCCAGAGAGAATCGTCCAGCAGACCTGCTGCATGAAGCAGCGCCAAGCCAGCCAAGGCCACCCAGGGCTTCCACCCATCGGCAAACTCGTACGAAAACGCCTCTTGTCATATGCTACCAAGAGTGTGTGGTGGCTATTAAGCACCACTACTGTGGCAACTCTTAACGGATAACGTTTTCAATGGACTCAAGTATAAATATATAAAATGAAATCCCCCAATTTAAAAAAAGGATGGTAAATTACTTTATCACCTTATAATGCGGAAAGATTAGGTTAGAAATAAAACCAACCATAAACAAAAAGATCATCAAAATGAGTAATTCTGCTGAGATGCCTCAAAAAAAGTGAGCAGACAGCCTACAAAATGGGAGATTTGTTATATTAAGAATATACAAAAATCAATATATAAAAGACAACCAGACCAACAGAAACATGGCAAACCACATTTACAGTCATTTCACTGGGATAAAACCGGTAAAACCCAGTGAGCCTAAGAAAAGGTGCTGTATTTTATGCAAAGAAAGCTATGCAACACCATTTTTGCAAATACTAAATTGGTTTTTAAAAAAGTACTAGCAACTGTGGAACAAAAGAAGTTCTATGTGACTATTATAAATACTTTTTTAAAAGTACCTTAAACTTACATAATTCTACTCCTTGGCATATACCTTCAAAACCTGGATACATTTATTCCAAGAGAATACAGATAGATATTTATAATAGTTTGCATTTAAAAATTTTAAATAATCTAAATGTCCATCAAAAGTGTAACTAAATTATAGCATTTTCATTGATGCTATATGCAGTAAAAATAAATGAATGGCAGATACAGCTACATAAAAGGACTTTCTTTTCTTTTTTGGTAGCGTCAAGCTCATGACCTGACCTTGCGCTTGCCAGCCAGGTGCTGCGCCACTGAGCTACATCCCCGGCCATAAAAGGATTTTAGTAGCATGATGATGAGTGAAAATAGCAGGCCGCCAATTTAAGCGTATTGCCAATGATAAGCAAAACGAAACATACTATTTAGTGAATTATACACATTTGATAAATGTACAAGGAAATACACGAGGAGAATAAAAACACAGTGAAAGACAAAGCCAGACGGAGAAGGCGGCTGACGGGGAGCTGCGTATCTCTCCCTACATGAGTTAAACAGTTCCACAGTGTCGCTAGGACGGGAGGAAGGAGAAAAATGTTTCTATTTGACAAAATAAAAAGACTTATTCCGATTACTATGCAGATGTCCAGAGTTTTAGACAATAAGAAATGTGGTACAGTCTACTTTTACCTTTTTTAGTCTATTTTATTTACATGTCTTCTTTTCAGTATCCAAAACCTAATTATAAAAAAAAAAAAATCACATGACCATTTTATGCATTGATATCTAACCAGGCATACTGTCATATTCTTACACTTTTCAAAAGATTTCAGTAACATGCACCCTAATCATCTCTAAGAGGAAATAAAAAAATAATTTTACATCTGTCACTTTCCACATATATTTCACACAAATAAATAAATATCTGGTATAATTTCTAGTTCCATAGTAACCTTTCCATATTTTACAACATAAAGATATCTATAAATAAGCATCTTTGACTTTTTAATATTTGTATATGCTAAAGGGAACTTCTGCCACAAGAGATGAACATCAGGGGGTTTTGTTTGGTTTGGTTGGCCTTGAACTCACAGCAATCCTCCTGCCTCAGCCTCCTGAGCGCTGGGACTACAGGCCTGTGCCACCACACCACACCTGACTCTCTTTCTGTTATTTCTGAGACAAAGTCTCACTATGTAGTCAGGCAGCCTTGAACTTACAATATGCCCACGCTGGCTCTGAGCTCTGTGATCTTCCTGCAGAGAGGACTGGTTTCTCAAGAAATCTTTTATCCTCACATATATTTTACTTTAATTTTGAAAAGAATACCTCCAATTAACATGAGAAATGAAAGAATATAAATGAGCATAATGTCTAAGTCATCTTCCCTTACAGACCAAAGAATCCTGGGAGAAAACACTCTGAGGCACCGCTTGGCTGCGCTCTGACGCAACCCTACGTGCTGACGCCCACGGGTCTAACCTGCCTTCGGAGTCTGTAGACACAGAGCTCTCGCCCCGCTCTGCTCTGTCTCCCTTTGCTTAGCTAAGCTATGGAAGTTGCTGACTATGTAAGAATATCCCAGGTTATGCTACCAACAAATAAAAAAAATCTTTCAGCTACACAAAATCTAAAGTTATTTTCCACATTATTTATTAAGTAATTAAGTATTAAATTATTAAGTAAATTCTTAGGGAATCAGTCCTACTATGTCTCACATTCGAACCTATGAGAACTCTCCCTTCAGAGCGGTTATCTTTTCAGATAGTCATCACTCTTCTAAATGTATTCTTTAAAAAGAAAAAATTTTAGAAGATTATGACAACGGTACTTACTTTGGCCAACAGCTCTTGTGTTTCAGGCGTCAAGGGAGCGTGTGAAAACCTGCAGTGCTCCCCTTGATAGCACTTTGTTCCTGTATGATAAAACTTGCACGGATATTCATGTAGCACAAATGTTAAGGAAGAGAACAATCTTAATCCAACTAGAGTTTGTTATTAATTTAGTATCATAATTACATTTTTGCTATGTAAGTGTCTTTCCTACTAGTAGAAGCACTACATTCTGTATTTTTTATTTTTGCTTTTTTAAAGACAGGGTCTCGTTATGTAGTTCAAGCTAGCCAACCTCCTGCCTCAGCCTCCTGAGTGAGGGAGTGAGGCACGCATTACCATGCCAGACTTGAATTCTCTGTTTAGAGTATGAGACAATAAATTATATTAATTGCGTTATAAGAAAAATCTAATTTGTTTAAGTTTTTAAAATTTTTAAAAGAAATTTTTAAAAATTTAAACATTAAAAAAAAAGGTTTTTTAACTTTTTATGGGAATGGAGATTGAACACAGGCCTGTAGGTCCAGCTCTTTTTTGAGACAAAGTCACACTAAATTGACCAGGTATGACTGAAACTGTCAATCCTCCTGCCTCAGCCTCTCAAGTGCTAGCATTACAGATCTGTACCATGATACCTGGTTTGAAAAAAAAAATCTAATTTTAGAGAGATTATATTAACACTCTAAAAGAATACAGGTAATGTTTCACTGATATGTAAGAGAAATACTTGGTTTAAGTACCTTGAGAAATATGATTATTTTAGAGCACTTTTTGGACTGAGGGAAATCAAAATCAGTGACAATGATAATCTTATAAATCCCAGTCCTTTGTATAATAGGCTTGTCTAAAATTGAATTAATTTATACAACTATAATATTGTCTTTCAGGGAGTCCTCACACTAGAATTTCTACTGTTGAATGGCTGAAGAAACGTAACACTTATGTTAACCGAAGGCACTGCTACCCTGAGATACTGACATTCCATATCTCACAGCACGTTCGCAGCATCTGCACTGAGGATGCAGGTCACTTTGAAAGTAAAGGACATGTACACAGTGTATAACGGACAGGAAGCCAGCACTGCACTCCCAAATTACAGAATCTCTGCTTTTCTATGAGGCAGATTTTACGGATACATATTCAATCAGTGTGACAGCAGACATTATGATCATGTGCTTCTGGGACTTAACTAGGGCTCATGAACCCACTACACCACCAGGTTGGACAGAAAGAGTCATCACCTGAGAGACTTTTCTAAAGGATTGCTCTTTTCCTTCTTGCGGGAAAAAAAATCTACTCACAATTTGATCACTTTGATACTAAACTGAGCTTGGTATACTTTTTTATAGCTTCTATGCGGTTTCATTACATTTTTGCATCTTTAAAATGTTCATGTAAGTACCTACGAAAAGTTAAGCTACTATACCTTATGTTAAAGGATATTATGCAAATACAGGCAGTTTTCACCTCGGGTACAATATCCCTGTACGTAAAACTTACACATCTCCTTTTTTTTCTCCATCTCTGTATCATGATCAAACTTACACTGGTCGCCCTGGCCAACAGAAAGGACAGAAACAAGGCATTACTGCTTACAACTAACTCATCAAAAGACCCACAAACTTTAAATAAGCAAATGATTACAGAAAAAATAAAAGCAATATGAATAAAAGCAAATCTTAGAAACAATACAGTCTACTTCTTCATGAGTTGTGCTATAACCACATTATATAACTGCTTAAAATTTTCTGAAGTACTAGGAACATTTTTGTCACAAAGCATTTTTAAACTATGATATACTTTTTCAAGCATAGAATATTTCATTAAAATTTTCTGACACAACCTTTTCTAGGGAGAGTTTTAACAACCTGCAGGTATGTTAAAGGAGTATCAAATGGAAACAGTACTTTGAATTAGTACATTTTTGCTAAAGCATATTTTTGCTTACACATTTTTATACCTTAATACATTTCCTTTCAAGAAAATATTTGCAAACTTTCTTCCCCTTGCGTTCCACTGTATGCTGGTTGATGAACCCCTGACTCATTCTCACGGGCTGCTGCTTCTCCTTAGGCTCACCATCCTTCAAAAACAAAATAAAGTGTGAAACAGAGAATTAAATATTTTATTCTGTTGAACAACATTATTTTAAACCACCTTTTAAGACATTACAAAGCGAACTTTATGGTACCGGGGATCGAACTCAGGACCTTGTGCTTGCCAGGCAAGCGCTTATGCCGCTGAGCTATACCTCCAGCCCCCAACAAAGCGAACTTTAGATGCAGTCTAGGTGGGCCTCACACACAGGGTTTGGACTTTTGTGCATCAATTTAAACATGAAATTCCTCTGCTTCTTTTCCGTATCACCAGCGTTCCATCACCGAACACTAGCATTTGTTCAGTTTAAATATTTCATTATACTTTGCCCTTATTTCATAAAAAATGCATTTAAAAAGTTAATAATGAAAGCGCCAGTTCTGATGATAAAAAAGTCTACGGAGAAAGATCTTTAGAATAATGTAGACAAAGTTAGAAATGATGACCTGAACAAGGAGCCGTGAAATCCATAGTTTCAACACGGTGCTCATTGGGTGTGAGCTGGACACACTGATTGGCTCAAATTAACAGATGTAACTAGAAACTCACCCTCAAAGATGGCAATAAAGGCATAAAAAGATTTTTACGTAAGAATCAGAAAGGGAATTTTAAAATCCATTTTAGCTCTTAAGAAACGTAAGTTATTTTTAATCTATTAACTTGCAGCACAGTTTATACAGCTTCTGTCTACCAAACTAGTCACCACAACATAAGGAACGCAGGCGTGCAACTGCACGAGCTGATGTGCACAATCACTAAGGACCTGTTTTGCAGTAACATCAAGTTGCTTATTAAAAAGACCATCAAAATTACATTTTATTAATACGTATGTCTTGGCTTGAATCCTTGGTGTTAACTGACTATGTTATTAAATTTTAACATATGACAGAATTCGTTCTCCGTATCACAGGGCTGTTAGCTTCGGCTGAACAATCCCAAGCTGACCTCCACCATGAAAGGGAAACTGCCCAGGGAGTAGAAATCAAAGTTCACCCCGGCTGGTCCTGTATAACTGTGGGCCATTATCTTACCCTAGAGCTTTGGACTTACTTGTAAAACGCTGAGGTGGAGACAGATTTTGCATAAGCAGGTTTCAGTCTGTAACAACCGTATTTCTGTTTTACCCACGCACTCGCATCCTCTCTGATCGAGCCTAACTAAAGGCCCCCAGAAAAGTAGTCCAGAAGAGCCCTGCCCGTCCTGCCCCGAGTGCCTGCACGCGCCAGGCCCATACCTGGTCCCGGGCGCCGCTCTTCTTCACTAAGGCGTCTGGGCCCCCACCTCTGCTGCCAGCCCGTTTTCGTTTCACTTTCTTCTGTTTACCATCCTCATGACCAAGTTTAAGATTTTTATTTTTCAGTTTAGCAGCTACAAATAAGAAAGTTAATTTTTAAAATGACACCGAAGCATAGTATCAATTTCTCCTTAAGAAATCCATCTTTAATTCAGGAAGAGTTCTCCACAGCCCCATGAGGGAACACTAGTAACCGATCAGTTTTTCTAGAAGCTCTTAAGAAACCAAACAGAACTATAACACACCCTGAACTGCCAATTCATTCTTTTTGAAAATATGTAAGATATTGTTGGGGGGGGAGGAAATCAATTTTGTAAGCTGCAAGCTAGATACTTTTTAAGTGTTTAGAGTATGATGGATCCAACTAGGAACTGCCACATCTTTACAAAATAAAAAACTTTTAAGTGTTTAAAATGACTTCACGTATTATGGTCAAAACTTTCATTTAAAATATTTGGCATACATTAAGTTGATCTATGCATATATTTTAAATAGAAGAAATAGTTGAGGGGGGAAAACAGTGAAAGAAAGCATTAAGAACATAATTTGCTGCTTGGCATGGCAGTTCACACCTGAAATCCCAACAACGCAGGAGACTGAGCAGGAGGATCCTAGGCTCAAGGCCAGCCTGGCCAAGAGTGAAACTCTTGCCTCATACTTTTTTTTTTCTGACACAGGGTCTTGCTATATATAGTTCAGGCTGCCTCTGAATTCACTATGTAGCCCAGGCTGACCTCAGACTTGTGGCAATTCTCTTGCCTCAGCCTCCCAGACAGTGGGATTACAAGCGTGTGCCACCACACCCAGCTCATAATTTTAAAAAGGGCAGAGGTGTACCTCAGTGGGAAAGTGCCTGGGTTTAGTCCCCAGAACCATAAAAAAGAAAGAAAAAAAAATTTCATTTTATTTACAATTGTCATTTGGCCTATCTATGGTTAAATCTCACTTTATTAATCTAAAATATATTTCTAAGTTACAGTTTGTCATATACCCATTCTAGGGAATTCTTTAAGTAACAGCAGTACAAACAGGAACATCCTACCCCTCATGTGTGGAGGCCACGGATTTAGCATTTCTTCTTAAACGGAGTCATGGCCCCTGATGATCCACCTACACACCCAGCTCCTCCTACACACACTGACCAGTCCTCACTGGGCTCTTGGGCCATGGAAGCTTATGCCTCATGTACAGATCTATGGAAATCATGCTCTTGTCCGAAGATGAAGTCAAAACTGTGACTGCGTCTCTAAAAACACTATAAATGGTAAAATACTCTGGTACTTACACAGCTTACTATCTTTTACTTCCTCTTTCTTCTCAGCTTCTTTAGAAGACGGCAGGGGCTGAGCAGCACTGGCCCTTTCTTTAGCTCGTATGTACTGCTGGAGTTCTTTCTCAAAGTTATTTTCCGGTTCCCAACTGCAGGTATCATTATCACTGTAGGACTCATAGTCTTTGCTTCTTGATTTCCTATACGGCAAACTCTTTGATGATGCTGTAGAGTTTCCAAAGTACCTAACCTAGGTAAAAATTAAATTCTGATTTAAAAACTTAGAATCAAAACAGCCTGGTTTTCACAAGAAACAAGACTGGCCATGAGTTGATCTCTGCTGAAGTCGAGTAACTGGAGCATGAGTCTCATATACTACTCTCTCCATTCGTCTACATTTGAGATTTTGCAGAATTAATACCAAACAAACCGGTATGACATACTCATGGTTAAGGACAATTTGAGAGAAGATCCTGAATTTGAAAACTGTATGCATTTTACTGAATTAAAAGTCTACATCCCTAAATCTTAATTGACAAGAGGGATTACAGGACCCAACTTTCATATTGTATTTCTCTGCACTGATGATACTTTCAATATTTCATCATGTCATAGAACACCAAGTAAACTGTGTTAGCCCAACTGGAAAGTGACTTACACTTACGTCACTTCTACTTTGATATTACTGCTATCAAACCCAATTTCTGCTCCTGATACAGCAGTTGTGTCAATGACAACAAAAAGAAAGAAAAGCCCTCTCCGCTGAAATCGAGTTGATGTTACATTTATTTCTTTGTTGGTGCTGGGAATCATGTAAGTGCTCTTACGTGAGGCCCCAGGTTCAATCCCAGGACCACTTAAAAAAAAAGCCTGTGAAGTTCTTCCCAGTGTCTTCATGTCTTGCCAGTTTTCTTAAACAACTTAACTGCTCTACTGAGCCGTCCTAGGGAAGTGCTCTACCATATTTAGGGTGTACCACCGTCCATGAAGTTTAGCTTCAACACAGGGATGAGATTCTGTTCACTAGGTATGATTCAAAACATTACAGTAATCCGGACAAGTGATTACGTGCTCTTACCTGCACAAACCGCACGAGGCCTGTAATACTGAAGCAGATTCTTTTTACCTCAGGTAATAACATGTCTGATTTGTATCGAATGAAGACATGATAAGGCAACGTTAATAAAATCAGGACAATCATCAATTACATTGCTTTATTTATTATGTAGCAGAGGTGAATATTACTAATCGTTTGCTTCAGAGGGCGCACACTGAAACACACAGAATACAAAGGACTGAGTATTTTTTCATTTAGCTAGCTGTCAACTCACTGCTTCAGTTTGCTGTTCTTGGTAAAATACAACTGAGAAAGTATGTTATTACAATCTCTCCTTTTGTAAAGGAGTTTAATAGTGCTTATCTTTTTCGAGTAAAATATTTTCTCGCTTTACGTACTACTATGTAAAGAGCATGCACACATGAACGCACGCATGTGTGTGCGTGCATGTGTGTGTGTGTATACAGGGGACCTGGGGTACATCCATCGATAACGGAGGGTTGAACAAATTTTTCACAAAAGGAAAGTTGTGCTCCAGAGGCTAGACTAAGGAGTGTGAGTAATGCAGCTATGCGTGAAGACCGAAGACACGAAACAGACAAAGTAACTACAATAAGTTCTCTCTGCCCCACCTCTCACCGTAACAAAACCAACCAGGAATTTCCACTAGGGAGGAAGAAAAACCCAGAAAGCTATTCCTCAAAGAAATTGCATTTAATGTCTGGTAAAAGCTACGTCTTCTCGTGTGGGGTTCTAAATCCTCTGTAGTGCAGTATGGATTATTTCAGTGTCAAACTGGATGGGAAAGTATTACAGTTATTATGTAGTAATACAGCAGTCCCACGAACAGTATATGCTGATACTATAAAATTAAGTATTCACCACAGTATTTCTAACATATACAAAGTAGAAAAATCAGAATTTTTAAAATATGTCCTCTCATCAGATTTCTTCTTCATAGAAAATAAAAATGGAAAAAAGGCTATAATCAAAGTATGTTTTTGAGTGGTTCACTTGTTAGCTAGTCAAAGAAAGCTGACAGTAAGTTAAATAGTATTTAATTGTAGCAATAGAAGAAATGATTCTGAGAAAATGAAGTTTTTAAGAGAACTGGCCAAGACATGAAGAAACTGGGAAAAACTTCAACAGATTTTTTTTTTTTAAGTGGTCCTGGGATGAGCCTAGGGCCTCATGCATGCTAGGCAAATGCTGCACCACTGAGCTCTGTCCTTGGCACTTAAAATTTTGAGTTAGGGTCTTGTGAAGTTGCCCAGGCCTTGAATCTGCCGTTCTCTCCCTTAGCCTCTCCAACTGCTGGGACTATTATGGGCGTGCACCACCATGGTGAGAACAGGTAATCTTTTTAAAAGATCAAAGTTTCACTGGTTTTCCTTGGTTCTTGATAGGTGGAGGGGTGTTACTAACACTGCTCATTTTTGCTGTTTTTCAAAGTTGAAACAGGAGCAAGGTCTCCATTCCTACAGTATTTGCAGCAGGTGTATTTCTCACACTCAAACTGTAATTCCAACAGTGTTTTTCCAGGTGTAAATGCAAGAACAAAGAAAAATGCCATTTCAAAATCCTCTCAATTGTGCTACTGAAGAGCTCCTACGATGACAAATCAAGAGAAGACACTAATGAAGTTCCATAAGCTTCTGCCAGGCCATGAACATGCTCCGTTAAAACCGTATGCTGGTGAACCCACGTCAGCATTTGGCAGAGCCCATCTGTAGTGAGAGACATTTCTAGAGTTAAATAAAATTTCACTACATATCAGTATTAACAGATAAACCTTAATAATCAAGTTTGATGACCTAGAACAGGAACTGTGAACTCCAATTAATCAAATAATATTCCATAAAAAAGATCCTATTCTTGTTAGATCTGAATTACAAAAACTGTTATTACTACTTATGTTCTTTTTTTTTTTTCCTTTAAAGTACTAGGTTAAACCCAGGGCCTCTGCACTGCGCTATAGCCCAGCCCTTTAATGTTTTATTCTGAGACAAGGTCCCATGAAATCACCAAGTAGTACAGGTTGGGCTTGAACTTGAAAGCTCCCGTCTCAGCCTCCCAAGTCCTAGCATTACAAGGCATCCACTCCTGTGCCTAGTTAATATGTTAAGTTTTGTCAGTATAATGTTATTAAAACTTATCTCTTTCATTATGTAAGTACCTACATAATAGCCTCAATTTTGCTTCATAGATTTAAAAAACTTAAGTATTTGCTGTCTTAAGTCTATAGCAAATGCTTGCTGATTTGAGACTAAAACTTAAGGTAGGAAATACAGAAAAATTTTTCCAGCAGCAGCACATATGACTCAAAGTTTAAAACAAGTACACAGATATACAAGATACTATATTCAAAAGTGGTAGAAGTTGTTCTGACAGTCTCAGAACACCAAGAATAAATACAAAGAAGAACACAAAGGCTTTCAGACAGAACGTCAGGAAGAAACTAGAATCAAATTGGTAAGACTTCTCCTTTGCAACGGTGAACAGCAAGAGCCCATGGGATGATAATCTCAAATCTAATTCTATTTCAGCCAAACTAGCTATCTCCTATGAGGATACGTTACTTTCAGAAATGTTTTAACAAACACTCAAAATGCGTCTTTTTTTTTCTTTCCCTTGTACTGGGGATTGAACCTGGCTCTTACACTGAGCTCTATCCCCACCCCATCTTTTTTTTTTTTTTAATTTGAGACAGTTTTGATAAATCACTAATTTGCACAGGCTTGAGCTAAACTTGTGATCCTCCTGCTTTAGCTTTCCAGAGTGCTAGCATGATAGGTGCAGGCCGTCTGTAACACCCACCCTCCTGCATACATTCTGATACATGGATATTGGCCAATCAAACAAGAAGACAACAGCTAGAAAATAATATTTTTAAAAAAGATCTAGGAAGCTGGGTATAGTGGCTCAAACTTATAATCCCAGCACTCAGGAGCCTGCGGCAGGAGAATCATCACTGAGTCTGAGGCCAGTCCAGACTACAGAATGAGTTCAAGACCAGCCTGAATTACATAGCAAGACCCAGTCTCAAAAATAATGATGCAGGGCTGGCAGCACAGCTCAGCAGTAGAGCACTTGGCTAGCACACATGACACTCTGAGTTGATCCCAATCACTGGAAGGAAAAGAAAGGAAAAAAAGTAAATTAACAATAGTTTCATTGAATATCTAGCAATACATGTAACAAAAAAGTGTAAGATGTAAGACATCTGTAAAGAAAATTATCAAATACTGTTGAGATACGTAAGATATAAAAGATTTTAATTCTCTCTAACAGTTTACAGATTTAACACATGCTCAATAAAAATCCCACCAGGATTTTCTATGAAACTTGACAAAATGATTGTAAAGCACAGACTTAAGAATAGGAAAATGAAGGTGAGAAGACTTGCTTACCTAATCTCAAGCTCATTAGAGGGATGCAGTAATTAACTCGTGAGGCCTTGGGAAGGTACAGACAAAGCATTGGACAGTTCAGAGACAGATTCAACTGAACATGAACACTTGATTGTGACAGAGGTGACACTGCAGACCCTGCAGGGGGAAAACACAGCCCTTTACCCCCAAATGATGGTGCTGGAATAATGAGGTGTAATAATAAAAATTAAAAAGTAAAATGAAATTGGGCTTCTCTGCTTCATAGTGATTATTCAACGTAAAAGGCAAAAAAAAATGTAGGAAAATATTTTCATTGCCTTAGGCTATTTACATAAAACACAAAGCACTACGTATAAAAGATTTAAAATTTGACTACAATAAAATTATGAACTTTTTAAGTTAAAAATAAATGCCACTTGGTAGAAAGCAAGTCACAGAAGGAGCACAGACACACAACACACAATCCACCAGACGAAAATAGAAACAACTCATATCCAGATTAAAGAACCATCCATCAAGAAAAAAACCACAGATAATCTAATGGGAACGGGGCAAAGGAAAGAAGACTTGAGCACACAAAAAAGGAAATCTGAGTAGGCGAACTTATCAAAAGATGCCCTTTATGAATAGTAATCTAGAAAATGCAAACTAAATGAGCATGAGATACCATGGCACCCTCATCAGATGATAAAAATAAGGGTAACAATATCAGGTAGGGCTCAGTCTGTGGAGCAATCGAAAGAGCCTCTCATACTACTTCTGGGAATAGATCTGGTGAACCACTTCACCACAGAGTTAGGAGTTAGGGAAGTGTTCGTACACTTTCCTCTCCAAGTAAATGATGCATCTGCTCTGACCATTAATCATGATTATTAATTTGGCTGGAGTAAGCAACACCTAACAGATTAGTAAAGCATGGTTCTGGGTGTGTCTCTGGGGTGCCTGGCAGCCAGGCCAGCAAACAGACACGGGAAGACCGGATTGTGGGTGCCACCATCCGCAAGATTTATAGACTGGCTGGAGTGAAAGAGGGAGAAATACATCAGTTTGCATTTGAAAATCTCCACCCTGTTTGAGCAGGTGCACCTTTTGCGACCGCCATCACCACCTATGTATACTCAGGTTTCTTCAGCCTTTCATTAGGGACTCACACGGTGATTCTCACGGAGCGTCCAGGTCCTGTCTTCTGTATTGGTTGGCTTTTTGTTCGAGTGACCAAAACACCTGACACGCACAACTTAAAAGGAAAAGATGGTTGTTTGGCTCACAGCTTCAGAGGGCTAAGTCCAGGAATCTCATGGTGGAAGGGCTCAGGGGATCAACACTGCTCACTGCACAGTGGCAGGGAACCAGAGACTAGAAAGACTGTAAGAACGAAGAGGCCAGGGCCAGATCCAGATCCAGATCCAAAGCCACACCTCCATGACCCACCCAGACACACCCTTAAGTGCTTTACAAAACCCCTAGACAGTGCCCAAGCCAATCAAACTGACAATGAAGCTTAACTGTCACGTATGTGCAGCAGGATACAAGTGCAGTAAAAGAATGCATCAGCACTGCCCATAACCACCAAAAATGAATACCTGCCCAATATCTACTTACAGTATAACTTCGTATGTTCAAATTATGGAATACTATTTTGATAATATGAAAAAGAATAAACAAGTATGTGAAGTATGATAAAAATACAATAAATACTTAATTTTTAAAAATTTACTATAATAAAAGATGTAGTACCATCAATCCCTCCCTCAAAATACTCCCCATCACTTTTTTTTTTTTTTTTTTTTTAACCAGGAATCAAACTCACAACCTCGCACTTGCTAGACAGGCGCCTGCCACTGAGTTGGATCTCCGGCTCCTCCCCATTACTTCCAACACTTACTCCAGCATTCTTGCCACCTTCTGAAGCAGCTGTGGAAGTCTTCTTTCATGCGTGTCTTTGCTGCACCGTCATAGTTGTCCCAATGTTCTCAATCAGTTCAAGCACTCTACCACTGAGCTACATTCCCAGCCCCTGAACCAATTTAAAATGTTTATTTTTTTATGGTCATATAGACATTTGGGAAGAGCCAGAAACTGCGTGTAAGTACAAGCTCTGGTGAATAAATTGCATGTGGACTATATTTGTTAGGGCTCTGTAGAGAAACAGAATCAAGAGAAATATACATGCAAGAGGACTTATTAAGTTCACTTACAGGATTAGAGGCCAGAGGGTCCACAACGGCCATCCCCAAGATCAGAGAGAGACAAGTTCCCAAGGGCCATCCCCAGGATCGGGGCAGAAGAACCTGTGAAAGGTCTCTATATGCTGGAGTGCTGGGGGACCCAGCAGTTGCTCAGTGTTAAGAAGCTGGAAGCTGCAGAACACGCGAACCAAGGACGCAGCACCAATCCAAGGTCACAGGCCTGGAAGCGGACTGCGGTCACTGGTGTGAGCATACACTAGAAGGCCAAAGAAACAAGGCCAATGCCCAAAGGCGATGCGGAAGACCAGAGCTCTTCAGAAGGGAGCACATCTCCTCCTTTCTGCCCTTTTTATTCCATCCACACTACTAGCCTATTGGTTAGTGACACTCCCGTCTAGGGAGGGTCTTCGCCCCTCAGTTTGCTGGCCTATACCTCAGTCAACCACAGACACATCTAGAACTCTCCTTTGCTAATCTGCTAGGGGTTTCTAAATCCATTCAAATTGAAATAACATGATTAATGGTCACAAGGACACACCATGTTTTTGTGAACTTGCTTCACCACTAGATGGTATTTGGCAACAACATTTACTATATATATTTTTTATTACATCTTGTAAAAACACAAATGAAGACTTGCAGAACTGCTTCAAAAAGTGATTCACACATGATATGATAAACAAGTTGGAAATCAGGGGGAGTACTGTAAAGGCTATTAATAGCAATATGTCTTTTATTGTAATAGATTTTTAAAATGCAGACCTTCACAGTATATTTTGATCACACCATGTATATAATAGCACAATATTTACGGTTCTTAAGAAAATAATGTTGAACAAAAACAGCAAGACAGAAAAGAACAAAAATACTATTCTGCACAGAAAACAAACACAGGCAAAAAAAAACTACTCTTAGGGATGACTACATATGGAGTGAAATGTAAGGGGCAAGAAAGGGATTCACACGTGTTAGGGCTGCAGTTAGCTCCAGGAGGAAAAAGGGCTACGGCTGAGAAAAGAGGAAGCAACGTTCTTTCTTGACTTACACTGTATTTATCTGAGTACTATCTTTTAAATTAGCCAGGATACTGTACATTTGTATTTTATAGTCTTGTGCATAAACAGTACAGGCAGAAGCAAGCCTCCTTGAGGATGAGTAACTAAGTGTTCATGCTCCACTGGCCGGTCTACTATAGGTGGTGATATTCAGATTGGGAAAGCTTTATGAGAGTCTAAGGCACTAGGTCTTATGTGAATAAAAAACTGGGTATAAAGTGGTAAAACATCAGTAAAGTAGTAAAAAATTTTTGTGGGAAGTTGAAGTTGCTGTTTCTCACCGTCCCTAGCTCTTGCTCATGGTAACCACACACGTTCTAAAGTGCAAAAGAAGTTTTCTTGGAGAGGTGAGAAGCTTCCCAAAGAGAAGACAGTGCTGTGCATGGGTATCTTCTGTCCTTTAGCCTTTTACAAGGTTGAGTGGAAGCACTATCAGAGCTCACATGTACATTATGAGTCTCACTGCTAATCCAAACCCATTCTTGCGTAGTACACTAAAATTCACAGTTTAAAAAAAGTTCAAAAAGGAAGAAGTCACGTAGCAGGTATTGGCTTTGTAATGGGCTGAACTGTGTCCTCCTAAGATTGTTACAAGGAAGTCCTAACTCTCAAAAACTCAGAGTGGGACCTTATCTGGAAATCAGGCCAGACCACATGTAACTAACTAGGATGAGGTCATTAAGGTAGGCCCTAATCCACCATGACTGGTGTCCTTACAGAAAAGGGACATTCAGATACAGACCCACGGAGAGAATGCCAAGTGAGTACTAAAGCAGAGATCAGAGTGATGCTTTTAAGAGCTAAGGAATATTGACCACTGCCGGCGACCTGGCAGAATCCAGGGGAGAGGCTGCAACACACTTCCTCACAGACTGTGGAAGGAACCAACTCCGCCCATGTCCTGTTCTCAGACTTTCAACCTCCACAATTACGAATTTCTGTTTAAACCACACAGTTCGTGGTACTTTGTTATTGGCAGCTCTACAAATTAAGCCATCCATTACTAAGGTTGGTTAAGATAGCAAATCAAAATGCTTAAAATTTTTAATATAATTTGAAAGGAAAGCTTTTAAACAGTTTATGGTTCATTTCAGAAACACGGAATGTCAAACTTATTGGACATTATCCATATATGGGGGAAAACTAGGGAAAACTAAAATAAATCATTACAAACAGCTTATATTAAATGATAGCAAAGTTACTGAATGATAACTTTTTCAAAAAGTATAACCAAATTTCCTTGATGTGAGTGAGCTGTATTCCAAATGCTGACTGTGATGCGACAAACAGGATCCCTGCTTAATCTCTTATGTTCATAGCTCTGTTTGCAACAATTCAAATTAACCTTACTTTTTTGGGTATCTGTTCACACTCCAGTTTAACTTCCCATTTTGTTTTTTCTTCTTGAGTCTCTCCAACTTCTGTATCATCTATCTCATCATCGATTCTGCAGCAAAAATATAAAATAACACATAGTGTTTTTTTTAAATTCTGGAATAAGTTCACATCACATTCAACTCACTGCTTTCGCTTGTCTTCACATTTGCTCTCAAAGAAATTCAAAATTCAAAGTCTACTCTAAATTCTCCAGGTAGATAGCATACACAATTATGAGGCGTAAATGTCACTGTTTATGAATGCCTGTAACCTATAAAATTCAGGCTTTGGATTCTACGAACCACACATTCTCAATGTCCACAATCAGCTGCTATGTAAATCACTCATCCATCGCCCCATTCTTTAACAAATACAAATATACAAACATATTCACCACATACCAGGTTCTAGGCTTATACCCTGAGATACAACAAAATGAAAGACAAAGAGCTTTGTAACTGTTTGGGGAAAAAAACCAATTTCAATACAGTGTAGTAAGAGGCGTGTATTTGAAGAACACCATGAACCTAGAGTTGAGGGCTCGAGGCTTCCTAGAGCTAAAAAACTCTTAAGTTAGTGTCTTGCTTACTTTTCTCTCCTTGCTGAGACAAAATACCCAACGCCCAAAATGAAGGAAGGAAAGGTTTATTTAGCTTACAGTTCCTGGAGGTTTCAGTCCATACTTGGCTGGTTCTGAGGCAGAGTGGCACATGGCAGAGGGCAAACCGTTCAGGGCAGCAGAGCACAGCAAAAACAACCAGCAAAAGGGAGGACAGCTGCAAGCAGCCTCTCTCCTTCCCTTACATTGTAAACAGCCTACCCCCACCCAGGGGGCGTGTAGCTCTCACACAGTCTCCATGCACTCCTCTTCCACAGGTTCAGGATGTGTACAAAGTAAGCACTCTGGCTTCCTGCTGGGTCACTTAACCTAACCTCTAGACTCCCCAAGTTGACACAATGTATCAACTATAATAGCAAAGAAGAATGGAAGAAAGATTATTTCAGGCAGAATGCGGGGTGCCTTCTGCGGTCAGGAGAGAGAAATACATTCAAGTATGAAGGTGGAAAAACTTGTTTTTGGATTCACAGGAATGAGACTATCACCCAAAGAAATCATAATTACCTGAAAATATGCCGGCAATACTAAAAATGAACCTAAAATAAACAAAGTGATGGTAAAACAAGGTAACAGTGAACAAGTGTGTGTCCTGAAACCATGCTCTGTTATCTGACACTGCCCACTCCAAATCTGAGTTCACTGTTACCACTAGATTAAGGTCTGCAAGTCAGCCCTCATATGAACAGACTGATGAGCAAGATAACACAGAGCTGACCACCTTCTCTGCAAAACAACTTTGGAGAGGGGTAGATTTCATCCAGGGCCTTTACACTGAGCTATATTCCCCTTTTTTCAAACAGGTCTCACTAAGCTGTTGAACCACCCAGGCTGGGTTCAAATTTGCAGTCCTCCTGTCTCAGCCTCCCAGAGTGCTACAGTTATAGCCATATTTCACTGACTAAAGACAACACATATTTTTAAGCCAGCTCAGGCATCCTGAGCTCTCCTGGTTTCTTCTTCCATCACTGGCCGCTAATTCTGTCTCCTCTATCGGTTCCTCTTCATTACAACTAAATGTCCTCATACTCCTCTTCACTGTCTGTACTCTTTGCTCCTGGTGCTCTCCTGCCCCATGGCTTCTGATCATATCTTATGCAATTAATTTCAACACTCAAGTCTCCAACCCGGACTCCTTCCCTTGAAACAAACAGAACCAACTTCCCACCCAACATAGCCTCCTGGATGTTAACCAGACATAATTTTAGCGTATTCAACGCTGAACCTGAGCTCTCTGAAACCCAGTCCACTGCGATCTTAAACAGCAATCCATCCTTCACATGATTCTAACCACGGCATTAAGGCGATCTTGACTCCCCTCACAAGCCCCACGCACATCTGTGAGGAAATCCAGTTTATTCTAACTTCAAAGGATGGCCATATTCAACTACTTTTTGCGACTGCATGAGTCCAGCTGCTGCGGCTCCCCTACAGACTACCTTCAATCACGGCCAGAGCGGCTGTGCTGAATCACACATCAGATCAGACACTGTCCAAAAGCCCTCCGGTGCACTCATCTCTAGCAGGTAAACACCAGTCATCGCAGCTCCTTTAATAAAGTCCCTACCCCAGCGGCTTCCCCAGTCCTCTCCAGTACCACCCAGAGCTCGGGGCCTGTCTCACCTGCACCCACTCACACCACACTTACCCCTCCTCCCCACCCCCACACAGAACACTCTCCTGCCCACACACCAACATCCCGCACCTCCATCAGGTCCTACTCAGACGCTATTTATTAAAGCTAGCACAGAGGCTTTTCAACTGTCTTTAAAATATACATATCCTCCCTACCATCCCACTAATTCTTTTTTTGTTTTTGGCCTTCTTGACAGTTTCACTATGCAGTTCAGGCTGCCCTTGAACTCAGTTTGTAGCCCAGGATGGCCTCAAACTCGCATAGATCCTCCTGCCTCAGCCTCCCGAGTTCCAGGATTACAAGTGTGTGCCACCATACCCAGTTCACAACTACTTAACTCCCTACCCTCTCTGCTCTCATTTTCTCCATGGAGTTTATTATCATCTGAAACACTATTTATATATTGTCTATCTCTTCCTCTCCCCCAGAATATACATTTTATGAATAGCAAGATTTTCATATCTTTTGTTTATTTATTGCTATAATCCCTGGGTTTAGAATGCCCCTATGTAGCACGTGCTCAAAAAACTGGAAAAGAAAATGTTAAAGTAAGTATTTTCATTACGAGCTAGTAAAAGAAAAAAATCCAGAAACCATTAAGGATCAACCCTTTTGAATGCATAAAGCATAGAAAAAAAGCCTCTACTTTTAATGCACTAAAAAATAACACCATGGGCAAAGTCAAAAGACAAAATGTGAATAAAGTATTTGCAGAGATCATAAAATTTGAAAGAGAAAGATTAACAGCCAAGAAGAAAGTCAGGCAAACAATACAAATACACAGTTCATCTTATTTCCAGACCACCCTTCACCTATCTCTGGAAAATTCCAAGTGTCTTCTCCCCCAGTGGCCCTGTCCAGTACTGGAGACTGAACCCGTGGCCTTCACACTGAGCTACATCCTCAGTATCTTTTTTTATTTCTCGACACAGTCTCCCCAGGTGGCTAAGATGCAATCCTAGCCTCAGGATTACAGCTGTGCACCACCAGAGCACTGTCCAGTTGTCCTTTCCTCTACTTTCTATCAAGTTTTTGTGAATGAATTGTTTCAAATTGATAGCTTAAAAAATTTTTTTGACAGGTGTGGAGGTACAGGGCCATAATCCCAGCACTCAGGAGGCTAAGGCAGGAGGATCACCCTGTGTTTGAGTCCAGCCTACACTACACTGTAACACCGCATCTCAAAAGTAATTGATTTTACTTATATTTTGTGATGATTCACTTCGCTGAGTTCTATTTTATCAGCTTCTCTTGTTTTTCCTAGATGTTCACATCGTTCACCAGGTAGTACCTGTCTCTTTCTAACATTTACAGGTCTTATTTTTTACTGTAGCAGTTTAGCTTTAAAATCTAGGTGATGAAATCACAGGGCCTGAAATCACTGTCTGAGCAACTCAACCTTAGCTTTGCCACTTACACCGCTCGATCTTGTTGTGGGTTACATAACCTCTCCGTGCCTCACTTTCCTCAACTGTAAAAAAACCGAGGACAACATCACTTACTCAACGAGATTGTTGGGAGGACTATGGAACGCAGCTCACATAAAGTGCACAATAAAGCTTTAATGGTAACCTGAAGTAAGGTCATAATTTCAATTAAGATGTCAGAGGCAACGAGAAGCGAAGAGGTAAAACGAGCCGCGCTCAGCCTGAACTGTACAGCGAGACCCTGTCTCAAAAAGACCAAAAAAAAAAAAAAGAGAGAGGGGTAAAACGAATTGGAGATAAGGCTGGGATGAGGGAAATAAATGATGTATGACTGGGTTTCAGCTTAGTGGAAACTTGGGACACACAAGAAAAAGGTTTGCGATGATTTTTAAAACTTCGAGCACAAACACTAAAAAGGGAATGAACATCTGTATGTAAACTACATACATCTTCAAACACGAGCTTAATAAATTGGCCAGCAATCTTAACTTGATTTTTCAACATCATAGGGCACATTAAATCCGAGTGGTGGTTGCTGAGGTTTTCTGGTTTTTTTCCTCTTTCAGAGTCTCGACCTGGGATTCTGGGTGGCTTCGCACTCACGGTGATCCTCCCGCCTCGGCCTCCCGAGTGCTTAGATTACAGGCGTGCACTAGCATGCCCTGTTATTTGCGGCTTTTGTTTAATAAACTTGTGGTTTTGTGCTTGCCACAGAAAAGCCTTGCACGTGTGAGTGGGAAACCGCGACAAGCAGGGCGGAGCAGCGAACACCGGCGAGAGCGGGGTAGCGCGCACGCAGAGCCTGGATCCCCCGCGCCGGGGTGGGGGGGCAGGTGCCCAGGAAGGAGGCTCCGGGGCCCCGCGGCACCGCTCTGCACGCCCGGCCTGCTCTCCCCGAGCCCGGCGTGACCCCGCCACGTGCGCCCCCAGCCCCGCGCAGCCCGGACGCCACCTCCGAAGACAGAAAGGGGCGGGGCCCGCCCAGCATCTACACTGAAAGAGTGAAAAGATGAGGGGTGATCACCTTTCGTCAGAGTCCGAGGCCGATCTTTTGCCGAGGGCTGGGTTGGGAGGTTTTGAGAAAAGATTTTCAAAATCCATGACCCACACGAGCGAGCTCCGCCTCGCCAGCCGCGGAGATACAGACTGAGAACCTGCTCGAGCCAAGCGATCCCGTGCAGTACGCAGAGCCGCACACTCCGCCCTGCGAACGTACCGCCTTTCTTCCAAGCGCATGCGCCGCCCCGCCCTCCGCGACTCCGCCCAAACCATCTCTGGCCCGGACTAGTGTCCGCGTTGCGCAGGCGCAGTCCTAGTTGTGTAGCTCTCTGTACTGTACATTTTCATCTATATTATGGCAGCAATCTAGTAGAATTTTTTTCATCTAGTAAAATTTTTAAACCTAACATTAGATTCTTCTCTTTCTGGTGAAAAAGCTTCAATCGCGATCAGGATATTTTTAAGGAATGGTAGCAACTTCTCACGTTGATTGGAGCTTGCCAGCACCATTATTCTAGAAATGTTTCAAATTTTAGCGGATTTAATCCCGGCAAAAGCTCTGTAAGATAGGTAGTATTACCATTCGTCTTTTCCAGATACAGGTAATGTAACTTGTAGGGTCTCTACAATCAGAAAATAAATACACGAATAACCGAGGCAGGACAGTTTAATTAAAAGCATCAAGCGCGAAGAGGATGGGGAAGAAGCACATCTGGCTGAGCAGTGGGCTGAGTATTGAAAGGTGTGGATCTGAGTAATATAATTTCCACAGGAAAGGATGAACTTGGGAAGTACAAGGGCCTCAGTTACAAGAAGACAGCAAGGGAGAGCGTATTTGGAAAGCAGAATTGTTCAGTTTTGCTTAGAATGAGGCCAAACAAGGGAATAATACACACTGCTGTTTGGGCCAATGGCAGAGAATCTAACTTGCTACTGTAACTTAAAAGACTGACTCCTGGCACGAATCAGTGTCCATTCCACAGACGAGTCAAGGGAATTCTTTGAAGCTGGACATCTCCCTCAGGAAAATTCTACTTTCCATGTTTATAGTGTAGGCAATCACATTCTTTTGCACTTGAATCGTTACTACAAATTAAAAGAAAAATTAATGTGATAAAAGCTAATAATATCCCCTCTTCAGAAGGGAGAACTATATTCTACAACTCGAACTATTACTTTACATAGTTTTTCTTATTTAAAAAACAACAGCACACAGCAAAGAAAACCAGATATAAAGGGAAACTAGATTCTCTTCGTATTACCCCAAGTTGTCCCTCAGAAAAATTTTTACTTCCTATCCTCACGATGTTGAACTCTGCTGACTTAGAGCAATTTTTTTTTCAGCAATGATATCACTTGGGTTTGGATAACTGTCAAGGGAAAGCCCTGTGCATCAAGGGATGTTAGGATGGTGAGCAGCATTCCCGACCTCTACCACTAGATGTCAGTCGCACTTGCTCGCCAAGCTTCACACATTGCAGAATACAGGCGGGCGGGCTTGGGGGGTGGGGGAGGACGGGAATTATCAATTCCAAAGGTAAATGCTTCTACCAAGAGACTTGACAATCTCTCCATTAAGCTTGAAGTTGAGGCTGTCATTTGGCCGCTTAAGGTTCCTCAGTCCAGTGAATCAACAAGATTTACTATCCTAGCAGGGGTGATGACGTTATCCTGACTACACAGTGAATTGAAGGAAGAGTATGTCTAGAAAAGAGGCAATTTCTTGGGAGAGAACTAAATAATCCTGTATTAAAATCATCAGAAAACATTCCCATCATAGGCAGCACTAACAAGGGCCCATATAAGGTGCCAGGAACAACTAAGAGCAAAGGAAACCTGGTAAAAGGTAGCAATACACCAACCATGATCACGTGATCAGTAGCAAAAATGATTCTGAGAGGAATATTTCAAGCTGAATATAACATAAAGCTACATACAGACATGCATGTGTGGAAGCGGAATCGTGTGTTGCTCAACAATGTTTTGATTGGGGATGAACTGCATAATCGAGAGCGGGCCCATAAAAACCACTTATTAAAGAAGCTGGAAAATTCCTATTGCCTAATGACGTTATCGCTGTTCTAACATCATAGCACGGTGCGTTATTCACATTCATGGTGATACTGGTGTAAACAAAACCACTGTACTTCCAGATGCATAAAAACAGAGCACATACACTTACCTTAAGCACGCAATTCTGGAAAATGATAACAAATTTTGCAAAATGATAACCACCAGGTTTGTGTATTTGCTATACTATACGTTTTATACTCCTACTTGTGTAAGAAATGTGCTCTAAATCAGTATGCCATGTTGTGCCAGCAGCAGCCTCATACATCTCATTATTCTCTCTGTAGAGTTCTGAAAATTTATACTGTGATCTTGTCTTGGTTACTTTTTTCTCCTTGCTGAGACAAAATACCCAACACCCAAAATGAAGGAAGGAAAGGTTTATGTAGCTCACAGTTCCTGGAGGTTTCAGTCCATACTTGGCTGCTTAGAGGCCCATGGCAGAGGGCAAACGTTCATGGTGGCAGAGCACAGCAAAAACCACAAGAGCAAAAGGGAGGAGTGGCGGCAAACAGCCTCTTTTTCTCCCTTACATTGTAAGCAGGCTACCCGCACCCAGGGGGTGTGTAGTACTCACATAATCTCCATGCCCTCCTCTTCCACAGGCCCAGGATGTGTACAAAGTAATCACCCTGGCTTCCTACTGAGTCACTCAGCCAAACCTCTAGACTCCCCAAGTTGACACAATGTATAAACCATAACAGATCTTCACCCAGAAACCAAGCTAACACCAGACATCTCAGAATGTAGTCTTGTCATTAGTGATGCATGATTGCATTTACCTATCTATCCATCCACTTGAGTTTTCCCTTCTCTCATTCCTGTCATCTAACACATCATTTTATAGTAGCTAACTTTATATCTTATTATGTAAGTTGTAAGTTATGAAAGGAGACATGAGCCTAATCTAAAAGAAGAACAAGAAAAGGTTTAACATCACTCAAAAGTAGGAGATTTTTCATTCTTTTTAGGAGCAAAGGCTAGTGTAGTGTTTTTAATCAGGATGGTTCCATCATGGGAGGCAGAGCTATGATTTGTTATCATTCAATGTTGAAATTTGTCATCTTGGCTGGGCTACACTATGTTTCCCAGTATTCTTGTCCTGTACTATAGTTTAGGGCTATAAAAAGATATTGCACAAAATTTGGAAGGTATAAGCAAAGTGGCTATATGTTTTTACATTGAGTTGGTCAGTGAGAGGCAACATCTTTTATGGAGTCACCTCCTAACTCATTTTCAACCCCCTCCCTAAGTTGTAAAGGCACATTTTCATGCAACATTGTACTGAATTGGACTAAGGTATTGTATGGCTTGAGAGTCTCCCAGGGTGCTTCCCACACAGCCCACAGCCAGGAGAAATCCTAAGGCAAGGTGGTCTAGCCAGATAGTGCAGCTCTCAGCAATATTAGTTTATTTGTTTTTGTGGTACTGAGAATTGAACCCAGGCCCTTCTACATGCTGGGCAAGCACTCTGCCACTGAGCTACACACCTACCCCACTTGTTTGGCTGTAACAGAACACCCGAAGTTGGGTAATTCATAAAGAACAGACATTTATTTTCTCAAAGTTCTGGAGACTGGGAAATCCAAGATCAAGAAGCCAACATCTGGTTGAGTGAGGGCCTTCTTGTGTCTTCTCACAGCAGTAGGTAGAAGAACAAGAGAGACAGAAACTATGTCGTCATGTGGCAGAAGAACTAAAAGGGGAGAACCCACTCCCATAAGCCCCTTTCATAGGTGGAGGTCTTGTGATCTAAATGCCTCCTATAAAGTCCCACCTTTCAATACCGATGCACTGAGAATTAATTTCCAACACATGAATTTTGGGGGACACATTCATAACAGCTGATGTCTTGGGCCTGGGGCAGGAGGCAGCCTGAAAGGGTTGTGGGTGGTGAAAAGGAACATAAAGAAATGGTTCCAATGACGCCTTTGCTTTCTGCCCCTTCGTCTCAGACAAAATAGTAACCTTTGCTTCTTGCAGGTGTCCTTTGAACTAAAATCAGGGTGGTACAGAACTTTAAACTTGTGAAATACTGAGAAAAGTATGGGAAAAGGGCTAGTCAGGCCAAAACCTAAAGCAAACTTTTGTAGCTATAAGCATATGAAAAGGAAAAATCTTTAGGACAAACACCATTATCAGGAAAGGAGAAAGTTACTAACTAATTCACTGGAGGACAAAACAAACTTTAGACAGCTATGTGCCTAGAAAAACATCCTCAGATGAAGCAAAATGTGATGCAGCTACACAAGAAATGGATAAACCCAACATCATTTGAAGGATTCAATTTATTTTATCTAACTGCTTCATCAAGTAGACAAGGAAAAATCAGCAAAGAATTAGAAAATAAGAAAGCAATAAAGGGAAAATAAAGAGACAAAGGCTGGGCATGGTGGCCCATGCCTATAATCCCAGCACTCAGGAGGCTGAGTCAGGAGGATCACTGCGAGTTCAAGACCAACCTGGGCTTCAAAGTGAGCTCAAGGGTAGCCTCAACTGCATAGAGAGACCCTGTCTCAAAATGACACAAAAAATACAATAAAATTTTAAAAATAAAATAAAATAAAATAAAGGGACAAAGAACAAAGGCCTAAATAAACTAAGTAGGTCAACTAAAAGCGGGGGTAGAGATATTCCTCGAGGAAAATTGGAGCTGTGAAGGACAGGGAACCAATGGAACCAATGGAGCTGGCAAAAGGAATCCTGGCTAAGCAGCACTAAGCAGCAACAAACCTGTTTTTTTTTTTTTTTTTTTTTTTTTGGTTGTTGTTAAACAGTTCTCATACCCTTTATGCCCTAAAGAGCTACATAAAAGCTTTTAAATACAGGCACTTCCTTGGCGTCCTCTTCACCCCCTCTCTTCTAGAGAGGGCTTTTCTCTGTTCTTTCCAATCAGCCATTCATCTTGGTTTGTTCCCCACTGTTTGCTGCTTGGTGCTGCCCATCTGTGCAGCCTCACGCAATAGCTCACAGAGGCAGAGAGCAGGGTACAATCTCAAGACTCCAAACAACAACAAAAAGTTTCTTTTAGGGAAACAAAGTATCCATCTACCCCAAAATTCTTAGTGAGTTATACCTAGAAGAAAGCATTTCTTCAACCTGAAAGAGCATATATAAAATCCCTAGACAGCATCCTAGCTGGGAAGACTTGGAAGCTTGGGAAATAAGTACGTCTTCCACGTCAGTTCCGCTTAGGGTTGTGAGGCAGGAAACTAGGGCATGGCAAAGCTGTCTGGGGAAGAAGGCGGGACCAGGCTGATCACAGAAGCCTAGGACACACAAAACAGTTCCCACCACTCTGCTCGGGGACTTCCTGTGAGAACTGGAGCAATGGCCTGAACATGACATCAGCCTGGGGAGTGGGAGAAACAAAAAGGATGGTCATCACTGAGTTTTTGGATACTGCATTTTCTTGCGGGGTGATCCGCGCTTACCTGTAGGGTGTGCTCATTTCCTGCTTTTTCTTGGCCCAGTCTCACTTTTCCTACCTTTGATACTGTAAATGTATTTTACATTTTGCTACCATTTATGCTTATCTTGATCAATTCTTTGTTCAGGACAGAAAGAACCTAGAAACTACCTCTAGAAGGAAATTCTAACACCCCAATCCAGTAATAGTTAGTTGGGCTGGGTGTTCTAGAACGGGAGATCTTAGTGAGTGAAGAGGAAGAACGTGGAGTCTAAAGATTGCAAAGGTAAAAACAACACGTTAGGGCTCACTGTGTAGTTCAATGGTATAACACGCACTGAGCATGTGCAAGGTCCTGGTTCAAATTTCAGTATCAAACACATAAATAAACTAGGTGTGGTGGTACATACCTGCAATCACAGAACTTGGGAGGCTGAGGCAGGAGGGTTGCCATGAGTTCAAGCCCAGCTTGGGGTACATAAGTTCAAGGCCACCATGAAAAAGATACCCTGTATCAAAAACAACAAATATATAAATAAAACACCAAGTTCATGGCAACTTGTTATGCAGCAATAGAAACCTAATAAAAGTATCAAATTCTTAGGAATAAATCTATAAAAGATGAAAGACATCTAGACAAAAAATGATAGTTCTGAATATAGACATGAAGACAGTACATATTCAAAAAACAAAAGTTACACCTGTGCAATTTTCAGCTTCCAAATCACCCCATAGATCCATTGTAATGCTGATTTTAAAAGCAGATTTTTAAACCGGGAGTCATGGCCCATGCCTATAATCCCAGCGCTTGGGAGGCCAAGGCAAGAGGATCATTGCAAGATCAAGGCCAGCCTGGGCTGCAAAGTGAGCTCAAGGCCAGCCTGAACTGCATGACAAGACCCTGTCTCAAAAAGACCACAAAAAAAAAAAAGAGAGGGAGAGATATTTTTTTCTTTGAACTTAGTAACTATAAAAGTTGTACTGAATTCTAAATAGGTATTTCTAAACTATAGATTAGAATTTAAGAGCAACAGTTAAATATAGCCAGGAGATCTATCAGCTGTTTCCCATTCTGAAGTGCCCACAGCAAGAGTTATAGAGGTAAAAGAAACACCCTAATGTTTTCTGAAAATGGAGCCTGACAACTGTACCTTAATCTTGTTTGGAGGCAACATTTTAAAGGTACTATTTCAATGACAAGGCTTATGTACTGATTCCTGGATTTGTGATGTGTATGTAACTTTCCAAGTAATGTCAATAAAGCAAATATTCATGTGTAACCTTAAAGTATATCACTCTACAAGGGAAAGGGATTTCTCCCTCAAATCTCTAAGCTTCTAATCAGGTAGAAAACACATTTGTGAATAAGCAATTGTTTTCTGCTTTTAGATAGCTACCATAAGTAAAATATTCATAATGAAGAAAAAACTAATGTTCTTCCCTCAGACAAAATAGGCCTGCTTTTTGCAAGTTTCTTATAAATGTATCATGCACAAATGTGGCATCTTGGGCTGGGGATATAGCTCAGTGGAATAAGCGCTTGCCTAGCAAGCGCAGGGTCCTGAGTTCGATCCCCAGTACCGCAAAAAAAAAAAAAAAACAAACAACAACAAAAAAATGTGGCATCTTCCTGCAGAATTATCAGTGTACAGGTCATGTCAATGACTATATTCAACTTTTAAAGAGTTCAATTTCTTTTCTCTTTTCAATGTGTACATCCAAATTTTTAATTTCAAATTTTATCTGCTGATTGCAGTTGCTCTTAAATAATTTCATTTAAAGTAATAGTAGAACACAGTATTAGCAAAAGCAGCCATATATCTGGGCACATTAACCATTAAACTCATCATTTTAATTAAAAGCAATGAACTTCCGTGCAGAAATGAGTAATCACTACATTCAATAGGCCAAAACGTTGACTCATCATTTAAGTATTATTTCAGAAGGCCACATTCTAAGTATAAAGTAATAGAATACTTCACTGCTTCTATTTCTGAAATGTTTGCAAATATCTTACACACAAGTCAATCTTGTCACTAAATGTCAGATGTACGTAATTATTTTAATGACTAATTTTACCAAGGAACGGCTGGGTCAATGTAGTATTAAATAACAGAAATTACTGCATGCCAAGCTATTATTTTCCTTAAAATTCGTGTGAGCACTAAACATTACAATCATTGTAACATTAAAAGAAAAAAGACATTTGCCTATAATTTCAGGAACAAAGGTTTTTTTGTTTTATTTTTAAGGTGCATAACACTGGGTTACAACAACCCATGCCATACTTTTCTACTGTAAATTTGTACTTTAGCATAATAGTACCCTGCTGTGTATCTCAGTACCTGTGTCCTGGGGAAACAGGAAGCAATCAGTCTTGGTGCTTACCCACTTCATGTGTGCATGTGTGCAAAAGTGTCAAACTGGGATTTTTACCCACATTAATGCTCTGTCTAACAGGTTTTGCATATGTTTACCACATCACTCTTCTGTGGGTGTGACTCACAGTAGCTACCTCCGGAGAAAGCAAAACACCCTTCTGTGCATTCACCCACTTGACAGACGAACGGCAAGGTGTATACAAGAGATTCAAAGCAGCAACAGGTGAGTTTTATCCATGAAATGCTTTACTGCTACATTTCTATGCATTTAGGATTTTTCTAAAAGTCTTCTTTTGATTTTTCTGGTATAAGTGGCCCAATTCAGTACAATGGCACATGAAAAACCAGATCTGCAAGTTGTGGAAGAGGTTGAAAGTGAATCATCAGGTCATTCATGCATAGATGATGAAGATGATAATGACTTTGATGTTGACCATGTGAGCCAAAGTTCCTGTGACAGTGAAATGGAGCAAGAATTGACCAATACAGACACAGGGAATGCAGACTTCTTGATTCAGATGATGAAGAAAATAGCAATATGAGTACATATTTGACTAGCAGAAATGGTACAAAATGGTCACGCAATCAAGTGGAACAATCCAATGTTAGAATTAGGTCTGAAAATATAGTGAGGATCTCAGCAGGGGTGAAACCTATTGGACAGAATGCCAGCACTGTCATTCAGTGTTGGAAATTGTTTATAACAGATGAAATGTTACAAAATGTTGTGAAATACACAAATGCTGAAATACAAGTAAAACGCTCTGTATGCACCAATAGCCATACTCAGAAATGTATTTATTATGACACCTCACTAGCTGAGCTGAAAGCATTTATTGGTCTGCTGTATTTAGCAGGGCTTTCTCATGGTAGTCGCAGGAATGTAAAAGACTTATGGAAAAGTGATGGGTGTGGGCTTGAGGTTTGTAGGGTAACAATGACACTGAGGAGATTTGGTTTCCTTCAAAATTGCCTGAGGTTTGATGACAAAACCACTCACCAAGAAAGAAAAAGAACTGATAATCTGGCTGCTATCCGCTCATGGTTTGAGAGGTTTGTGGGTAATTGTCAAGCAATTTACACACCATCTGAATATATGACTATTGATGAATATCTTGCAGCATTTCATGGTCACTGTAGCTTCAGGCAATTTATTCCCAAAAAACCTTCAAAATATGGCATAAAAATTTATGCCCTTGTAGATTCAAAGACTTACTATGCTTTCAATTTAGAAATTTATCCTGGAACTCAGCCAGCAGGTCCTTATTCATATAGTAATAAACCCAATGATATTGTGAACAGACTTGTTGCTCCCATCTCCCAAACTAATCGGAATGTGACATTCAACAATTGGTTTACCAATATCCAACTGATGTTACACTTGCTAACAGAGCACAGGTTGACTAGCATAGGAACTATACAGAGGAACAAAGCAGAAATTCCAAATGAAATGTTACAATTTCAAAACAGAGAATTGTATAGTACAATCTTCGGATTTCAGAAGGATATAACATTGGCCTCGTATATGGCAAAGAAAAACAAACTGGTACTGCTGATGTCAACACTGCACTATGATGGAAATATTGATAGAGACAACTCAACAAAACAGAAGCCTGAGATGATAACTTTCTACAACAAAACTAAAGGTGGAGTAGATATTGTTGATGAATTATGCAGCAACTATGATGTCACTCGAAACACAAAGCGTTGGCCAACGGTTGTGTTTTACTTAACCTTAAACATGTGTGGCATAAATAGTTTCATAGTTTACAAAGAAAATAACAAGAGCAAAATATCACGGAGAAATTTTCTTAAAAGATTGGGACTGGAGCTCATTAGAGAACATTTACAGCAGAGGAAAAACAAAACGTTTCTGCCCAGGGAATTACGCAAAAAAATTGTGGAGCACACTGGCGAGCTGACAGGTGACACAGCATCACAGAGACCTACTATGGTAACAGGAAAATGAAAAAGATGTCAACTGTGCCCTACAGGAAAGGACAGGAAAACAAAACATATGTGCTATCAGTGTATGAGACACTTGTGTAGGGAACACACAGTTTTCATATGTGAAGACTGTCTTGAGTGTGACAGTTAAAAGCAAAGCTTATTTTTGTGGTAGGCTTTTGTTTGTACTTACATGGTATTCACAGAGTTTTTTAT
The DNA here is from genome assembly GCA_004027595.1 of Dinomys branickii. Taxonomy (NCBI): domain Eukaryota; kingdom Metazoa; phylum Chordata; class Mammalia; order Rodentia; family Dinomyidae; genus Dinomys; species Dinomys branickii. The sequence goes on along the minus strand of PVLD010007934.1, from coordinate 36,526 downwards.
TTCGGATGCTATCTTTTAGGTTTTGTAAGCAAATAAACAGCTAATATAAAAATGTCTTTTCGAAGCACTTATTACATATTTGAAATTTTATCTTTATATCTTATTTTCCAGCTAAGCACACATGGTACAATATTAGTAGGAAGCTCCTCACAAAACAGGAAGAGAGGTGACAAGAATGGCCTGCCACATAGCAAAGGAAAGCTAAGCATATGTGCTGTCAGTATGATAAGCAAGATGTGTGCGTGGAGCATGCAGTTGTTCTGTGTGAAGATTGCCTTGGGGGTGATTATTGAAGCAAAGATTATTTTTGTTGTAGCATTCTATTGGTACTTTCATTACAGGTCATATAGGAATTTATTATTGATGTTATCTTCCATGTTTTGTGAGCAAGTACACTGCTGATGTGAAAATGATGTTTATTCTAAACATATTAATAATTATACTTTTTAATACTTTGTTTTAGTAATATATTATGTTCCTCCTGGTAACTATACATTGTATAATAACCTCCTGACAAAACAGCAAGACCAGCAAGATGTTAAGTATAGCCTACAAAAAAAATGGCCAAGAAAAAATAATACATGCACTGTCAGTGAAAGAATACATATATTTGGAATGTGTGAAGACTGCCTTAGGTCTGATAATTTCACTTTTTTTTTGTAGCGTTCTAGTGGTATTTTCATTGTAGTTCATACAGGAACTTATTCTTTATATACCAAACAACAGCCGAAATTTTTGATAAACAATAAAATTTAAAATGCAGTACTTTTATCCTTTTGATGTTTTTCCTGTTAATTACTTGTTTAATAAAACTCGTAAAATCAAAGTAATTATTCATCAATAGAAATATTCTAATGAATATAATAATAAGGCTTTATGACAAAAATTGGTGTTACACCCCTGGGGCTATGAGATAAGGCTGCAGCCAGGAGCGCGGTCTCACTCCACCCTTTCTAACGGCTTTGGGGGCCGTGGGCCTGGTGCATCGCGAAACCGCCAGCCCTTGGGCGGGAGCCTCAGGCAGAGACGGTCTCACAGGCTGCGGGGACCGCTGGGCTCCGTTGAGACCGCCTCCCCCTCCCCCCGCGATTCCCGGCGCAATCCAGTCTTGCGCCTTTCGCTGCCTGTCCTCGCAACCAGCCTGCCACCTCCGCCGCTGCGCAGAGCACGGGGGAAGCCCGCCCCTGCATGTGATCGACAGGCAGTTTCAGCCAATGGCAGACGCCGTCGGCCCCGGCGGGCTGGGCAAGGGCCGCGGCTCGCGGAGGAATCTCTCTTGCCCTTTAGTCCCAGGCAAGGTGTTGCGGCCGGCGCCATTTTCTCGGGCCGCCTTGTCTCGGGTGCCGCCATGTTGGTGAGGAGAAATCACCGTTACGGCCACTGTCCAAATCCCCGCGTCGCCGCACGCCGCCCGGCCGCTCCCACGCCTCAGCCACCGGCGGCGAATAGAGACTAGAGCGGCAGCGCCGGCAGCGCGGGGCCGTTGCCCAGTGTTTGCAGTTAGAGCCCCATCTCTCTGGCGTGGTTGTTAATAGACTGGAAAGTCTGTGTCTGTGTCGCTCACTAGTAACCGTGAGTTTTTACCACTTCGTCACCTGCCGGCGGCGGCCGGGAGCAGGTGCCCGCAGGCGGCGCAGGGTCCTCCCCGCGCCCCGCCGCCGCCGCCGCGGGCTGCAGACCTGCCCTCCGCCCCGCCCCGTTCTTGACCAAACATGACAGACTCTGAACATGCAGGGCACGACAGGTCGGGAAGCCTTCTTGTCTGTCTTTCTGTCGGATGAGAGGAGGGTCGGGGCGGCGGGAGCGGGCCGGGGCCGGGCGCCTCCTGCATGACTTAGACGTCTCTGTGTGGCTCCATCACTTCCATGACGCGCGCCCTTCCGGGAGCCCGGGCGCGGCCGCGGGCGGGCGGGGGGCGGGGGAGCCAGCCCGGCCGCGCCCGCCTCCCCGAGCCGGGGTCCGCTCGCCCGCGCCGCCCCGCCCCCGCGGGCTCACGCGAGCCCCCCACCCGGCCGGCCGCCCGCCAGCGCGGCCCGGGCCCGGAGGAGCGGCCCGGAGCCTCGTGCGGGCGCGCGCGCGCGCGACTCCGCCCAGGACCCCGCTCCGAGGAGCCGCGCGGGGGGCTGGGGGCAGGCGGAAGCCCGCTCCCTGCCGAGGCCATGTGTTAGCGACAGTCTTGCCCTCTGCAGTGGAAAACGGCCAGTTTCAAGTTAAGTGTACGAACACCGAAGACCTAAGACTTTGTAGACCTTAGCGTAGTAGTCTTCTCCTAAAGTAGAAACTCCGTGGATGGTGCAGCCTAGCCCGGTTTCCAAGAGGGTCTGGCTCCCTGGAACGCTTAACTGAGATTTCTGATTTTTTTCATTTTTTTCTATTTTACTTCTGTGCCTGAGGAAGCGCAGTCTTGATCCGATTTAAGAGTTGGGGGTGGTGTTTTACAAAGTATATTTTAGTTTGGGGTGGATTTCAAGGTAACATTATCTGATTATTTAAAAAAAAAGGACAGGGTTCATTCATTAAAATTACTGGAACAAAATCCCTTGCATCTGATTCTTATTTAGAAAATGGATTGGAAATTTGGACCTTCATAACAAGGCTTTGTGAATAGAAGTATATACATTGTATTCTAACTAGGTTATGTAAGAATTGCTGAAGTGTTACTTTTGGTGTAATGTGGACTGCTTTTAATAAAGCATGACAAACACTATTTGTTTCTTAAATTGAGAAGCAAAGATCACAAACCACCAAAATTTGAAATATCTAAGTATCTGGCTGTCTTGAGAGAGATAAAAAGGTGAAACAACTTCTATACTGTAATGATAAAAGTAGATTCAAGATAAAGGTAATTCAAGAAAATGTGTAGCAAAATTTAAAAAGGAAGATGCACGCTCAAAATTCAGGTGTGTAAGCTTGCGTTTGACACATTTTTCTTTTTTAAAAGCATACTGAAGATGGAACTCAGGGTCTCCTACAATGCTAGATAAAGGCTTTACCACTGAACTCCCTCTTAGTCCCTGATTTTTTAGCATCTTTCTTTCCACACCTTCAGTGCTGGAGCTTAAGCTCAGCCTCCTAAGTGCTAGGCAAGCACTCTGATTGTTGAGCTACCTCCCCCTGTTATTTTTTTTATAATTACTGTTAAAAAGAAAATTTGTGGGATGGGTTAACTGTACCATAAGAAACTTTGTAAGAATATCTGTGGACAAGTCAATGACGGGGAGTTTGCTAATGCAGCCTAAAAAAATTTTTTTTAATATGGAAAAAGGATTTCTCATCTGTTAATGGGTAAAGTGATAGCATTATGTAGAATTATGTATTTCACATAATGAAGAAACCATATCACCAAGTGTAGAGATCAGAATAATTAGTAAGGAACTGTGAGCCAGACTCAAAGACTTTGAAATCTTAAAGTACTGACTTAGGAAATTCAAATGAACACTTCAAAAAATTTTTATAAGGTATATGTAACAACTTGGCCATTTAAAGTAAGGATTAAGTATTAGTGTTACTTTGTCTTTTTGTTTTTAAATGACCAAGAAAATATTTTCTAGTTAGCTGTGTTTTAATTTAGCCAACTAAACGGCACTGTTATTCCGGGGCAAAAAGAGTTTATTTTGTGGTACTCAGGATGAACCCAGGGCCTTTCCACTGAACTACCATCTCAGCTCTTTCAAAAAAAGTTTTTGAAACCATCTCTCTAAATTGCTAATTTGCCCAAATTGACCTGGAATTTGTGATCCTGCCGCCTCAGTCTCTGAGTGCTGGGATTACAGCCTTTGTTGCCATCACGCTGGCTGGAAAGGAATTTTTTGGACCGTTTCCCCTTGGCAACTCACATGAATATAAAAGAACTACATTAAAACACAATGAATTAGGAGTCAGGAAAAATGTTTCTAGCTTTTGCTTTGCAACTACTTAGCTTTGAGAATTTAAGGAAACTGAGTTAATAAGGTGATTCTGCAAGAAATTTTCAAGTTTCTGCAAGACCAGTGGTTCTCAGTTGTCTCTGGGGAGCTTTTAAAAAGAGCTGTAATGTTGTACCAGGCATGATGGTGCACACCTGTAATCCCAGCAGTTGGGAGGCCGAGGCAAGAGGATTGTCCTGGTTTGAGGCCAGCCTGGGCTACATAGTGAGTTCGAGGCCTGCCTGAACTACAAAGTGGGACCCTGTCTGAAAAATAAATAAATAAACAAACTGGTGCCATTTCCTTTGATCTGGACCTCACCCCGGGTTTTAAGATTTTTAAGTTTCCCAGGTAATTTTAATAGGTGCCAACTTGAGGACCACTGTACTGGATGAGCATTGTTTCCCAATCTTAGCTAATTGGGCTCACTTTGATACAGAATAAAAATTTTTGTCCTGCCCACAGCAATTAAATCAGGATCTTAGGGTAACTTTGCGGTAACTGTATTTTTAATAGGCATCTAGATGATTCTTAAATAGTTTTGGGGAAAATGGACTGATCTGTGAACTCAAATACTCTGTGTACATACTGTAGCAGTTTTATGTTATAATACAAGTTCATTAATTAGATGAAGGCTGTATAAAATTGGGTATATAGAGCTAGGTGTTGTCTCAAAGATTTTTTCTTGTATTGAAAACAGGAAAAAAGTACAATCTATGACATTTATAACTGCTTTGATTTTATGCAAATCAAAGTGTTACTATTATAATTTACAGAATGACATTCTAAGTGTAAATGAAATTCACAGAATGTGTAATTTTTCTCTTTTAGAAAGTTATTTTCTTTTACGTATTTTCTATGATAAACATACTGTACAGAATTTATTTGCCAAATGAGCAACTTTTTACAATATCCATTTGGTATACATCCCTTTAAATATTTTAATGCCTGAAGTGAGACCATTGTATTTTTATAAAGTATTAATATAGCAGTATTTATAAATAAATTTGTAGAATGTGCATAAATGTAGCCTAGTATCTAAAGATCTTTATTAAAAATAATAGAGGTGGAAAAGTTGGGGGAAGTTGAAAGGAGGTATAATCTTTGTCTCTTTTCACTCAGTTCTTCATTTACTCACTTTTCTTAGCCCCAACTCCAGCAGCCTAGCTGGATGTTGACCCAAATAAAGCAATATGCAGACAACTCTTTTTTTTTTTTTTGGGCAGTGTGGGGGATCCACCCTAGGGCCTCATGTGTGCAAGACAAATGCTCTGCCACTCAGCTACACCCCAGCTCCACAAACAACCCCTGAAATTTGAATACTGTGTCCCTGCTTTGAACACATCTACAGCAGAGTAGGAAAAGATAAATGTAACTCAACACTATAGAACTTTCTGAAATACATTAATGATAAAATGTTTTGCAGGTCCTGTACTAGAGGAAAGAAAATTTAAATATTTAAATTATAATAATGATAATTTAAGTATGAAATAATACAAAAGCTTGTGATCAATTAAAAGATTAATTCTTTAATTGTTAGGAGGTATAGGGATGACACTTTGCTTTGGGAGGAGGTTATTGGTTGCCTGTGATGAACAATTTACCCACTTTGTTTTCAACTTCAGGCCTTCCTTCTTGTAAAACAGAAGTTGAGTATGGTCATGCATGTCTGTAAGCCCAGCTACTCAGAAGGCTGAGGTAGGAGGACCATGAGTTTGAGATCAACCTGGATAACATAGCAAGGTCCTGTCTCAAAAAACAAAAAAACCTCCCAACTACTAAAATTGTTAAGTTCTCAATTCCTCGTAATGGATTGAAATCTTGCCAAGAGACTTCCCTGGAGAATATGAGGATGAGGATGAAGGCGATTATATTTTCCATTTATAACAGGGCTTTCATTTTATCGTTGCATTGATCTCATTTAGAGAAGAGATAATCGTAGTATTACAGTGTTCAGTAATTTATGCAAGATCCCACAAATACAGCCTGAGGATACCCAGGTATGCAGATTCCTACCTATAGTAGTATTTTTACTCTTCATTGAGTTTGCCCAGGAAAGTGATGGAATAAATTCAGGCCTTTAATTCTTGAATAGTTTGGAATCGTAATGTGATACATTTGAAAAGCTGCCATTTTGAATAAAACTTGGCTCGTCCGCATCATTTTTCTAACTTGCTTAACACACTTCTTTTTCATAATTGTTTTTTTTTTCTCTTCCTCTCTCTCCTCTTCCTCTTCCCTTACCCCTCCAGGATTGAATCCAGGGCCTTTGCACTGAGCTGAATTCCCAGCCTTTTTAAAATTTTGAGACAGCCTCACTAAGTTGTTAAGTTGCCCAGGCTGGGTTCAAGCTTGCTATCCTCTTGCTTCGGCCTCTCAGAGTGCTGGGATTACAGGTGTTTATTATTTTTCTTATTTTGTGAACTACAAAGCTATAGTTTATTTTCATTTTCCCTTTTCACTTTAAAAAGTCAATTTTTATTTAAAAACTGCAGATCCCTTTTCTCAGAGTAGAGTACACTTTATGTTCTACACAGTTTGGTTTGCAAATTAATACGATCAGTAGAATCTATTAATTGCCTTTTCTGACCAGCCATTAACTTATCTTTTGATTCCTGAATTAACTGATTTGTTGAAATTATCAAATGAGGTTTTCTTTAGCAAAATTAAGAAACTTGGAGTTATGTGTCAGGTTCAGCTTTCATGTTTGAAAGCATGACTCACAGAAACATTTTCCTAATCTCTGAAACAAATTATTTCATTCTTTAAAAATTTTCATTCATGAAATTTTCATTCAACAGACATACAATGTTTCCTCTCTGCTAAGAGTAGTATTAAATACTGGGAAACGAACCTGAATACAGTATCTATCATGAAATTGGTTTCCAAGACTTTATAATATAGGCAGAGAAGCAGGTTAGTAAATACATATCATAGCATAAGTGCTGTGAGTGCAGCAGGAGTGTGTATGAGGGCTTTAGGCCTCAGAATAGCTAGATCTGGAGAATGAGTAAATATTTGCTCAAGTAGAAGCGGAGATATATGTATGAAAAGCACCAAGAAATGATATGGCACAGTAGCTTCAGGGATGATTAAAGTGTTAGTGTGTGGAGAATATATAACTACAGTATTTTGGGAAGCAGGGAAAAGTTTAAATAAATTTGAGACCAGACTCATCCCTGACCGTATGTGGAGATCTCATCAATTTTTTTTTAGGAAGCAGAAGCATCAGCTGCATGTTGATAAATAGGAGTTGGGGGGAGTGGACTACAAAAGAGGAGTTCAGTAGGAAGAAAGACAAGTAGGCTTTGTAATAGATGTTCTAAAATACTGGTATTGCAATGCCTTTAAAGTTTGACTTACATTCTCTTCCCTCTATAGCCTTATCAGTTATAATACTCTACAAACTCACCAACCATGATGTGCTTCACTCATTTCAGTGACCTGCCACACCACTGCAGTCATTTGGGTTTGTTAGCCTTTGTGATGTGGAAAGTCTGGTTTTCACCTGGACAGACACCCTCCTATAGTGGGTGACCTTGAATTCACCAGGTCAAACCTCATTTCAAGGTGTCTAGCATTTTCTGTGGTGTATCAGTATTCTCTGTTATGCAACACAGTGGTCCTGTTTTTCTGATTCAGAAACCGACCAATCTCAGAGCTTTGTTCAGACTTAGAATTGCTAATTCATGCTCAAAACTAACAACAATGGTCAACATTTATTTATCACTTGTGTTTGAGGTACTGTTGCAATTGCATCATGTGAATTATTCCTCATAACAGCCCTAGGGAAAGGTCTTATTAGTCTATCTTTTTACAGATGAAGAAACAGAATGAAGAAAAAGATATGAATAGACCGATTTAAATTTCTCAAGTTCACAAGTAAATCAGTAGGAACTCAAGTAATCTTATTCTAAAAAAGCCCACACTCTTATCTAAAGTTATAAGTTCCCATCACAAGAGGATGTATGTAGATGAGAATACCAGTTTATTCATATAAAATGAGGGCTGGATGCTTGCATCAGAGAGTAAAATCCCATATGGAAAACTTAACAAGAGTTGCCTAATGAACAAGAGCATGGAATTAGAACAGGGGTTTGGTTATAGATGATATCAGGTCCTAGTGAAGTCAGATTCTCATCTCTGCACAATGTACCAGTAAAGCAGTTACTTGATGTATCTGCCCTATGGTTTACCTCTAATGACTTAGACAGTGTGCCTACTATACTCAGCAGGGATTGTACTGTTAGTGGTAGGGCCTGATTGAAGGTGGGTCACTGCCAGTGTGAAGTGGAAGGGTGTATTATATTATCCCTGCCTCTGATTCTTGGGTACCAGGGCTTGAGCAGCTTTGCTTTGCCACGTCTTTCTACCATGCTTTTTTTTGCCTTTGAACTAGCCAGCCATGGTCTGAGCCTATTGGGAAATGGGAGCCAAATAAATCTTCCTTTAAAATGTGGATGTCAGGTATTTTGTCCCAGCGATAGGAAAGTAACCAGAAGTACCTGCCTCACAGCATGTCTTTGCTTATGGGAAGTGCTTGTATGGCGCTGTGCACTGCCTTCTCACTATTTCCATTGTTGAACATGCCTCTTTCTGGTAAATACTGTTCTTTGTGTGTTATTATTTTATATTTAGTTGTCATCTTTTACTAGGTCCTCTGGGCTGAAGTTCCTAATCTCTGTTACGGTTTATCTTCTTTTGGCTTTAGGGTTGATTTTTTTGAGGACGTTCTTATTCCTCACATCTTTTTTAGAGTGGTTGGTTTCTGGGGGCTCTACTTTACTACTGATGCCATGAACCAACCAGGGATGTTAAGTCATTGAGTCACTTCAATGAAAACAAGTTTGACATTATTATTACTCTTGGCAAAGAGCGAACTTTATTATATATGATTTTATGTGTTTTCTTTTGTTTGACTTTTTAAAAATGTGTTTTTAATATTTCAAGTAACTTTAGTACTTAAAAACTTTAACCAATTATACCCACACTCTGGAGATCAAAGCAAGTCCCAAGTTATTGTTAAGTGTAGCATAATGCTACATAAAAAGTAAATCACAATCTGTAAAGTTGGCACAAAAATAAAGAACTTATCTTTGAAACTGTCATGATGCTCAATATTGTAATGTATCAATTATATTTGCATACCTTACTTCATTTGGTACAACACAGAAGGTATTAATATATTAATTTCATAGTTAAGGTAACAGACTCAGAGGGTAAATAACTTGTACAAGATGATTGAGCAGTTATGTGAGAACCACAACCTAACTATAGCATTCAGCTCCATTACCTTTTCCATTGCTTCACAATGTTACCATGGTATCAGATACTAGATCAGGATATTGGACACCTACAAGGATTTTGTTGTTGACTTGGCATATTACAGAACCACAGTAATTTTGTCCTAGTATAAATTCATCTTATGTGACACATTTGTCTAAATTCTAAAGTAATACCCTTAAATCTTAAAATATTGAAAATTGAATTGTAAAGACTATTAACATTATATTTTAAGAGAATATAAAATCAAACAGCTAACTTAGATCTGTAAGTTCTAAGCTATAGAAAACAGATTCTTCTACTTATATAAGTTTCAGGTTATTAAGGGAATTCATTGAAAGCTAACAGCTCTTTTCATTATTTTTCTTGATTGCTAGCAGTTTAGAGAATGTTAGGTCATGAATGCTTGTGTGTGGGGTTGAGTTCTTTATAATATTTGAGACCCATAAGGGAGGTTATGGTTTGACTTTAGGATCCTTGAACAATATAATATTGCATTATAAAATTACATAAACAAATAAAAATGGAAGTGAATAACCCATTGACACAAGAAATACTTATATATTTGGATATACATATATTATACCAGGTATCTTTTTTTTGGAATGTCATATGGCCAAATGTGAAAGCCAATATTTAGCCAAAGCTAAAGCTGAAGTCATTATCTTCATTGTAGTGTAAACTTCTGTCATATGTGAAGAAATACAAATTTTTGCCTATGAAGTTCTTATAATTTATTGTCAGAAATTTTAGTAGTCTCATTTTAAAAGTAGGACATTATAATTCAATAGTGGTAGTTTTTCAGAGCTGCCTGTTGTTAGATTGTTCCTGTGATTGCTTTAATGCACATTATAGCTATTCAGTAAAGGATTTCTTTCTCTTGAGGTAGTAGAATGCTAGTGGGAAGAACATTTTTTCCTATAACATATTTGTGCGTGTGTATGTGTGTGTACATGCACATAATCCCTCTGAAACAAAGTGATTGTGTTATATATATCTTTGGAGGTTTTTCTTATGAAATTTTGAAGTATCAAAGTTAATATCCTGAGCCAGGTGTGATGGCACATGTCTGTAATCCCAGCTACTGTACTTAGAAGGCTGAAGCAGGAGGATCACAAGTTTAAGACCAGTCTGTACAACTACTATGGTCCTGTCTCAAAATTTAAAAAATTTAAAAAGGCTGAGGAGAGATTAAAGCTCAGTGTGAGGCCCTGAGTTCAATCACCAATATTGAGAAAATAGTTAACATCTTTTAATTTATCCTCAAAACATGAAGAGTTCTTGAAAGACTCATGGAATAAAATAAGTTAAAGATAAGTCTTTAGAAGTGATTTTGTTTAATACTGTGAAAACTACTATAACAAATAATTGAACAATTTAAAATTTTTTTGTGTGTGTTAGTATTGAACCTAGGACCTTGCACTTGCTGGGCAGCTGCTGTACGACTGATCCATATCCCCAGCCAAACACATTAAAATTATATATAATCTATTATTTTAGGCCAGGTGTGGGGGTGCCTGCCTGCAATCTCAGCACTCAGGAGATGGAGACAGGCATCAGTGTGAGGCTAGCCTGGACTGCATAAAGAGACCCTGTCTCAAAAATCAACAACAAAAAATTTGTTATTCTGATTTGAATTTTTCATGAAAAAATTTTGTGGTTTGTTAGCTAAAAAAGGATATAATACTCTTCATAAAGTCATAATTTATAAGCTAATTTTCAATTTTATGGCACTATTTTACTTGACTATTTAAAAACTTTTTTTCTACACAAAATAGCTTTCATGATTATTAATTGATATTTAACTCTTGCATTAATGTACTTCATCTAATTGATAAAATTTCAACATAAAAAGCATACAAATTTTCATTCCAAATCGTACCTAAAATACCTTCCTCACTTGCAAAATGAATATTTAGATATTAGTCATAAATGTAAATGACATAGCTTTTTCATATTTACTCTGAGTAGATACAGTGTTAACCAAATGATCAGGTGATCCCTGGTCATGTGGCATTCAAGGATGCCTGAAATAACTTACAGAACAATACAGAATTGAAGAAGTACATTTGAGCTGGATACTTACACGAAAGTCTTAACTTGGAACATCTCTGTTAACAAAAGATCTAAACTTTCCATGACTCAAAATCCTATAGTCCCAGCACCTCATAATTATGGTTAATCCAAACCCAGATGCTGGTTTGTCCTTACAAACCAAGGACACTTTTGACATATTGCTACTTGACAGTTTTACCCTGGTTTGTTGCAGATTCATCCAACAAGAATTTCTAAAGAACTGCTATATGAAAATGTGATAACACTGTATGTCTTTAGTTTTGATAGTATGAAACTTAGGTTATTTTCTAACATTCACATTGTAAGAAAATACTGTATGCTGAGATTTGATTCTGTGGAATTTCTGACTGTTTTAGTCTGTACTAGAATGCCTAAATCAAGGGAATAAATGAAAATGAATCAGATCTAGCTTACTTACCTATCCAAGAGAGTAAATGAAATATAAAAAATAACTTACTAAAATCTCAAAATCTTTGGCAAGATAATTCACAGTTTTGGTTTGTTCCTCTATAATCTGTCTCTGCATATGGGATAAATGATATTGGAGGAATAATGTGGTTTTGTTTTTCATGATGCCAAACATATAAGCTTGAGTGTATATTTTAAAATTCTTAATTTTCTAAGAATTAAAAACTACTACTACTGCTTCCCTTTCTTGGAAAATGAAACTAGAGGCAGGGAATTAGACATTAACAGATATTTTGTTATCAGAACCAATTTTATTTGAAACAATTTTGAAAAAAAAACCTTTTAAAAGGAAATGTATGGCTTCCTTTCTTGTTTTGCTAAACAGTAATTTACCCTTTTCAGTTATGTGGATCATCATAAACATCTTTAGTCACTGTAATACCTATGAATAATTCATCGTATAGTTTATTGTTCCTTTGGAGAAACTTCAACAATATTGGAAACTTTTACACAAACTGCTGCTCAGTGCACAGGGTAAAGTGGAAATACCTGTAGGAACAGACCCTAACCTTGGGCTATCCCGGCTTCCTTTCTGCTTTTACCTGTGTTAGACAGTTTTTTTTTATTATTCTCTGAAGGAAGATGAGAGAACTTTCTCCTTAGAATCCCTGCTGCTTGAACACAGTTTGTAATAGCTAAATCTTAGAAGCAGCCCAAATGCCCATCAACCAAGGAATGGATAAAAAAGATGTATTTTTATAGAGTGGAATACTACTCAGCCATGAAGGCTAAACTGGAGACTTTTATAGGTAAATGGTTGCAAGACCATACTCACAAGTGAAATAAATCAGACTTACATGTAAATGTATTGTCTTCCTGGTGTGAGGAATTAAAAGAGTAAATAAGATCTAGAATGTACAATAGATTTTGTGAAAAGGGAAGTAATTGTTTAAAAGGAAAAAGGAATTGGGGCAGGGGAAGGAGAAAGGAAAAAAGGGAAATTGGAGACAAATGCAAAGTAGCTATACTATTAGTGTCTCTTAGTTCATTGAAAAGATTTGTGCTAATATCGAATGGAGAATTTTTTATGCCTGTATCTTATACTCTAACTACTTTGAAGATGACAATATCAATGTATTGACTATTCTTTATTTTTCTCTATTTTACCTTTTTTCAATAAAATTGAAAAGAATCCCTGCTGCTTGGATTTATATAACCTTGTCTAATTCTTCTCTGTGAAAGTACCTGAAATCTAGTATGCACATTCTATTCAGATATGCATATTTCAGGCAAATCACACAGAGAAAGACAACTTTACGAGGCACCTTTAGGCACAGTATAAGTGATTACCTAACTATTTTACTTAATCCTTAAGCGACTCCGTGATGCTAAAGGTGATTGGTTAATCTCATTTTGTCCACTGGATGTTAGGTAGGATAATTTGTCCAAGTTTATATTGGTAGCATATGATTTAGAAGCAGAATTTGAATACAAATTTTTCTGGTTCTAGAGCTGTTTAATCATCTACCCTGCTATGATGTCTTTTTAAGTAATCAGCTTTAACATGTCACATAGTGATGCATTAAATAGTGCTGTTGAAGAAATCTGTTCTTGTTTAATACTTATATTTTAATTTCCAGGCTCATGTAACCCTAGGTTCTCATTCTCATTAAAGAGATTTTTGTTTGTTTTTATTTTGGGTACTCTTAACTTTAGACAGAAATTGCTATTCTGGCAACCACCCATCTCACTATATTTTGGTGCCTCTTGTGAATATTGATACCTCACTCTTTTATGTTTTAGTTGAACTTCAAGTCTAATAATAATATGGCAGTCTTCATTTCTTCTACTTTGATGTAGAGGCTTTTACCTAGTAAGGCTGTCAAATAAACTGTACACTCTGGGACCATGAATTGAAATAGGGATAAGTTAATTTGGTAAATATCTTTATCTCTTAAAAATCTAGACAGTGAAAGGTTGGGCTAATGCTTTGGTTTTTTTGTTTTTGTTTAATTTAAAGACAGAGTCTTGCTGTATAGTTCAGATTGGCCTTGAACTCATTATGTAACCAAGGCTGACCTCAAACTTGCTGTGACCCTTCTACTTTAGCCACCCCAGCTGTGGGGTTACAGGTATGCACCACCACACTCAGCTGAAACAGTGTTCTTTGAGCATTAAAAAAAAATACAGTTCTGCTGGGTGTGGTGGTACACACCTGTAATCCAAGCACTCTGAGATAATCTGAGACAGGAAGATTGAAAATTCATGCTTATTCTAGGTAATTTATTGATTAGGGAGAACTTGTCAAAGAAAAACAAAAATAAAAAGAAAGGAGGAAAGAAAGAAAGGAAGAAAAGGGGTAGGGATGTAGTTCAGTGCAAAGTCTCTGGTTTCCATCCCCAGTACCATAAACAAAACAAAATTCATTAAAACTAGCATTTTATAATTCTAAATCCTATATTAGCCTAGCTGATCTGCCTTGGAGGCCACCATTTCTGGACAAACGCTTTAAAAACGAAAATCACTCCAGAAGAATTGAAGTAATTCATATTTACTCTATGATTTAGTAACATTGACTTTGTCTTAGTACCTAATCTCCTTCAAATATGTACTTGTGTGGTTAAAAAAGATTGCCAGGTGTGGTGGCGTATGCCTGTAATCCCAGCACTGGGGAGGCCAAGGCAGGAGGATCACCATGAGTTCAAGGCCAACCTGGACGATATGGCAAGACCCTGCCTCAAAACAACAACAACAACAACAACAACAAATTGTGTGATTCTTTGCTTGCTCTCCTACCACTAGATTTAAAGCTTCATACCAGAAGAAACCATATCTCCTTGTTGCTTTTTACTACTATATCTCTTCTGAGAAGGTAGTGAATAAGTACATGTTAAACCAATGAATAATTTTTTTTAAGCTAGAGAGACAAAATTCTTCCATATATTTTTTAAGAATTGTTCTAGAGGGCTGGGGATGTAGCTCAGGGATATAAGTGCTTCCCTGGCAAGCCTGAGGTCATGAGTTCAATTCCTGATACCATAAAAAAAAAAAAAAGAATTATTCTGGGTATTATGGGTTTCATCACTGGGTTAAGTCAAAACATCAGACAATATTTACACAATTTTTCTTTATTTTCATATATAATTGCTTTTTCTCAATTGAATTTTGGCAGCCTGCCTTTGGCTCAAGTTGGGGTATACTATAAACATTAAACTTACTGTTTTTATGGATACCTTTTGAGGACAGTGTCCATTGTATCAAGAACTGTCCATTATATTTGGTAATAGGAAGACTCTGAGGAGAGATTGCACTGATACTACTCCAAGAAAAAAAAAACAGTGCTTCTTTTTGAGATCTGTTCTGTTTTTATCTTCAAAGCATTGTTATGTCTAATCCTTGTTTTCCTGAAGCTCCAGGCCAAATTTCCAGCCCACATCTAAAATTTAATCAGAGGCTTATCCCTGTGTAAACTACCATCAATCTTTATCCTCATTTTAATCTTTAGAATTTGAACTGTGATTTATTTTAGGTATTTTGTAATTCAGTAAGAGCTGTAGAAATATCCTTTTGGGATAATACAAATGTCGCCATTTTATATTTTTGCTTTGTTTCTTTTGTCTTTTTTTTTAAAACAAGATGATAGGAAATTAACTGGCTATTATATTTCATATTGTTATCTTCAGAGTAATTGCTCAGATTACAAGACATAGGCATGCAAAATTAATCAAACAATATAAGCACTAACTGTTCCTTTCCATGAACTAATAGAGATTAGTAGTACAGTTATCTTATTTTTCGTTTGTTTTGGTTTTAGTACCAGGAATCGAACTCACAACCTTGCGCTTCCCAGGTAGGCACTGTGCTGCTGAGCTATATCCCTGGCTGTAGTACAAGTATCCTAGCTAGCTTGTGTATATATATATATATATTTTTTTTTTTCTCTTTCCTTTTTTCTTTTCACCCATCCCAGTTGTTCTTTCCTTTTGAGCAGTTTCTTTTTCTTTAATAATATCTATTGTACCTTTTGGATTTTATTTACTCTTTTAGTTCCTTACACTAGCGAGACAATACGATGTTTACACACTTGATTCTGATTTATTTCACTTATTAGTGTCGTCTCTAGTTGCATCCATTTACCTGTAAAAGCCTTTTGGGTCTTGCGCTGTAATTCAGGCTGGCCTTGAGCTCATTATGTAACCAGGCTGGCCTTGAGTGTGTGGCAGTCCTTCCAGCTCAGCCTCCTGAGTGCTGGGATTGTAGGCACGCGCCACCGTGCACAACACAGCTTTTTTTTAAAAAAAGGGCAAAATTAATTTCCTTGCTGAATGTGACGGTTTAGGTCTACAGGGTCCCCCAGAAGTCTCATATGTTCAAAGGTGGCTAAATTAGAATATGCTGTAAGGGATAAATTGTTGTACTGATTTTCTGGATACTCTTGAGGACAGATATGTCCACTATACCAGGTAATAGAGGACTCAGAGGAAAGATTTCTCCTTGACATTATTCGTAAACTCAGAGCCAAACTTGCAGCTCACATCTATACATTCGTCAGTGGCTTCTGGCATGTCCTTGTGTAAACTAATTTCAGTCTTAGCCTCATTTTAATCTTTAGAATTTCAGTTGTGATTTATGTGTGTATTTGATAGTTCAATAAGGGCCTCTACAACACCTTTCTGGTAGTAAACAGATGTGACCAGAAGTTTAGGGGGAGAGGAGGGCTAAATTAATCTGCTTGCTGGTAAGAAGCAAATTCAGTGTTTCTCTTCACACTGAAAATATAAGTAGATACAGAGAAAGTAAAGTTTATTACATATTGGGAAGGAGTCTAAGTATTAAAGTTCTGATTGGTTCACTTGGGGGCTAGAAATTTATTTTTCTTTTTTTTAGCTTATGTCACAAAAGCAGAAGGTTGGCTTTAACAAATAAGAGCAAGGTGGAATGCGAGTGTTAGGCTCAGTGACTTACAGTCAGCATTTGGTACACATATACCGGGAATTTGATTTTATTTTAACAAGTCCCTGCTTTTGATCCCCCCTTAGTCTTGTAGGTATAGAACAAGTTACATATTCACTTCCATGTGTTATCACTGTTGTAGGAGCTCTGGCTCAAGTTCTTACATTTAGCTTGATTGGACAACAGCACCTTTTCTTTTCCTGTTACAAGGTAAATTTTTGTATCATCAATGAAATCACAGCCAGGCGGGAGCATATGTGACTCTGGAGACCAGAGAGCGAAAACTGAGACAAATAAAAATAAACGTGACTGTTACTAAGGAGGCACTAGAAGGTGCAGAAGGAGGACTCCCTCACTTTGACCAGGAGGTCAGATACTAAGTCTTTCTGAGTCAGCTTTTTATAGCCAAGTTGTCTTTTTTTTCAGCTTGACTGTAGATGGTCAGCCTTCCCTGTGGCATTACTCCACAAGCAAGACTTTATATTTTTTCTTGTCTTGCCAGCAAGAAGTTTTGGTTCCATTTCTACCTGTAACCACTTAGATCAATGATTTTAGATTAATTTGTTGTATTACTAGGCCTTACGGTTTTATTTACCTTTTTAGTCATGTCACTAAGAAAGTTTTTATAACTTCCCCATCCAAGAAGATGAGCCTCCTCAGACACTCCCAGAAGGGCAGCATGTTCTCCAGGAAGACTTGGTGAGGAAAGAGCTAAAATTATCATGTTGTTACATAATTGCTGTGTAATAAATTATCATACAGGTCCCCTATCCCCCCACTAAGCTCTGGGGATTGAAACCAGGGCCTTGTACCTGCTCTGTTAGCACTCTACAAATTAGCTGCATCCCTATCCCTTTTTTAAAATCTTTATTTTGAGACAAGGTCTTATTAAGTTGCCCCCTGGCCTTGAACCTGCAGCCTACTGCCTCAGCCTCCTGAATAGCTGGGATTATAAGCATATACCACCATACCCAGGTACAAGTTAGATGAAACAAATATGACTACATATGTTGTTGACTCACATATAGTTTCAAAAACAAAAGAGGTATTACTTGCAATAAAATCATATCTCTGAGAAATAAATGAGATTTACAAAGGTTGTCATAGGACTATTGAAGACATTAGGCTAGTTTAAATTCATAATATTGCTCATACATATGTACTAAGTACCATTCTTGAAGCAAAAATCTATATTTGGTTGGAGACTGACAGATTCTGGGATTGGCTTAAAGATTAATATAAACCAAGTAAAAATTGCTATAGTTACAGTCAAGAAGGGGTTAGCTGCCAGGCATGGTAGTGCACATCTGTATTCCCAGTACTTGGGAGGCTGAAGCAGGAGGATTATTGTGAATTTGAGGCCAGCCTGGGCTACAAAGTGAGTTCAAGACCAGCCCACACTGCACAGTAAAACTTTGCCTCAAAAAGAAAGAAGGAAAAAAAGGGGGGTTAGCTGAGTTCCTGTAAACCAAATACACTCCAGAGGGCCTAAGAATGTACTAGATAAAGGGTCAGGACAATACTTTGAAGGTTAGCAGGTGTTTGTTAGATTTTACCTCTGGTCATTTGTAAGAAGTTGTTTATGCAACTGTAAAGAGTAATTTAAACAAGTTATCCAGGATGTAAGTGTACAAGGTAATGAGAGACCACAAAAACTTATGTCAGATAGGTCTTTCATGGACCCAGGATGACCTGAGAGTGGTCCTCATTCTATGTTCTGGGGGATCACAGGGCATTTTGCTAAGGCGTAGGTCCAGTCTGTGGTAGAACCCTGCCTATGCAGGGTTGTAACACACTAGTATAGAGCAATTCCCTACCTGATCATACATGGTAAGGGAAAATGACCACATGAATTAGTAAAAGCATAAAGGAAAGCATTACGAGTAGTTTCAAGCATCTAGGAAAGCATCATGATCTGTTGGTTTTAAGAAAAGAAGTCTAATTCCATTAAGTTGTCTGCTCCTGGACTATGAAAAAATCCTGACACGGTCACTTGGCATATTCTAAAAAATGTCTCCTTTTTGAGGTGAGCCATATCAGCTTACTCTGGGATGTTTGTATTCATCAGTAATGTGTTTATAATATTCACCCATTAAGAGCACTTGTATAGTCTTTTATTGAGGCTTTTGTGTTTCTTCCAGAAGGCTCAGTTTCTGGTCTGTAGCTTGTAACAGGAGCCTTTAAGCAATCTTAAAGACAAACTACTTGTGGAGGTAAGACTGATGGGTTCAGGTTGACTGATGGGTTGAGGTTAACTGATAGTAACAGGCGACAGTACCAGCATGGAGAAAATTAGCATCGGATGTGCTGTCATTGGCATCTAATTTTAAGAACATTTTCCTCATTCCCTGGGGAAGCCCCATACCCATTGTTAATCACTCCCCTTTCTTTCAATCTACATGGCAACTCCTAATCTACTTTCTGTCTCTCAATTTGCTTAAGGGATAAATTCTTTTAAAGGTACTTTCAGTCATTAGCTGATCAGTTACACTACTTAGTCATCTCTGGTACAGAAGGAATATGCCACCTCCCTAAAGGAACACAATCACTATTATTTCTGTACCTAATAAGAAGTCACCTATAGAAAATTGACTTAGGAGCTTTTTATTATATTAAAAAATATCTTGGATTTAATAAACAAAACAGCTGCTAAAATAATGTTGCACTAATTGAAAATCTAGAGAATGCGGAGCACTCTTCTCATTTCTGTTGCTTTTCTCAAGATCACAGAACTAGGTTAGTATCTGATTCATTATTAGTTGCTCAGTGAAGAAAACTTTATTTTAGTAACAAAGCTGGAATTAGAATCCAACTTTCATCCCATTAAGTTTTCTTCTCATTCCATTATGCCACATGAGCCTTTCATATGTGCCCATGGTGGCTTTTTTAAAGCATTTGGAAACAGTTCGTCGGAGTATGAACCATTGTTCTTTTTTTCTTCTTTCTCTTCCACTTTGTCACAAACAGAAATTCACAAGTTTATATCTGTTCTTGTATAAATGCTGAAATGATAAGTAGGCTGAAGGAAAAGAAAGAAGTTAAAAACTTGCAGTGTTTTGTATCTAATTACAAATATAAATACCCCACACTTCACAGTTAAACAGTTTTGTAAAGTGGGAAATGAATTCATATGTAGACTTTTCATCTTGAGTACTTTGTGTTTTTAAATAGCTGCAGTTTACATTTTATTGTGGTATAAATGTAGAAAATAAAGTATATATTTGTTAAATGTACATACTGCTTCATGAAGTTTAACAAAAACACACATATTTCTGTACATACAACAATCACCACACAGTTTAATATGCAGAATATCCCAGAAGTCTCTTAGCACCACTTTTTTGTCAGTTATACTCTGCCAAGAGGCAATCACTATTCTGGCTGCTGTAACTATAGATTAGTTTTTCTGTTCCTGACATACATATAAATAAAATCGTATAGTAGTGTCTTGCATTTTAGCATTTTCACTCATTATATCTGCAAGATTCATCCATATTATTTTATATATAAGCAGTTCATTTTTCCTTATAGTATTCTATTATATAAACCACAATTTATATCTCTTTACATATTGATGAGATTTGGGTTTACAGTTTTTTACTGTTAACTAAAAGTGCTAAGAACTCTTTATACTTGTCCTTTGGTTAGTATATGCACTCATTTTTCTTGGGCCATAAAGTTTTATAGTTTTATAAAAGTTCAGAATATTTTTATATAAGTAGCTAGAATGTACCCGTCTATCTAAGAAATTTTCCAGTCTATCTAAGTGAGGTACATATAACTTTTTTATTTTAATATGAACTGGGGGAAAATGACAATGACTTTACATCCAGTTTAAGGTGGACTGTGTACCAGTTCTGTAATGCAGGAGTTATGGTTCCTTTCCATTCAGTAAACAGGAAGGTACCATGCTAAACACTAGAGATACATAGCTATGTCTGCTGTTCCTAGACACACTGTGTGCAATATGAACAAACATGTATCATGTTTTCACCAACCAGTAAACAACATATTTGAATATAATGTGCATTGTGCAGAGATAAGGTGAAGGTAAGAGTTGTTAGGCAAGTACTTGGGTGGAGCCTATCACCTAACCTTGGGTGGTGAGGAGAGGCATCCTGGAGAAGATGACAGCTCAACTGGGTCCTAAATGTGTTGGAATTACCTAGGTGCCAGGCTGTGGGGGGTGTTATTATGATGCGGGGCAGTGTGATTTTAGAAAATGTTTAAGGTTCAGAGATTTGAAAAACGGAAATTAAAATAGACAAGTAAGAAATTGAAAATAGCCAGATAAGCAAGGACTCAATTATAAAGGGCTTTTTGGCAATATCAAGGAGATTTGATATCCTTAGGTCAGAAGGGAATCATTGAAGGTTATCTTTTTATTATAGAAAACTTTAAACATATGAAGGCTAGTAGGCTGAATCCTCCTGTACACATCCCACAGTTTCAATGATTACCAACCCATAGTCAATCTGGAGGCCGGTTCCTCTATTACCAGTAGATTTTTTTTTTTTTTTTGAGACAGGGTTTCACTATGTAGTTCAGGCTAGCCTTGAACTGACTGTGTACCCAAGGACAGCCTTAAACTTGGTGTGATCCTCCCACCTCAGCCCCCCAAGCAGTGGGGTTACCACTGTGTGCCACCCTGTCTGGCTCCAGTGGATTATTTTAAAGCAAATTTCAAACATGTCATTATTGAGGATTTTTAGAAGACAAGTTACATGGCCAATTTTGTGTTTTAGAAATTACAAATTCCTAGTAATTCTAAATTACGTTAAAATGCACACATCATAGTTTGTATGCTTCTCATTTGCTGCCAGTTACACAAAGACATTTGTCTTTCTTCATCACCATGTGTTATTTGTTGTGTAGTGTTAAAGAAGCATGGTTAAATGTTTAAATTATTTTATATATTCACCTTTCTGTGTGCATCAGCTGATTATTTGCATTTAAAAATACTACTTAGGAACACATTTTGGATTCTTTAAGTATAAAAATGTCTTATCAATCTAAAAGTCAGTTTCTAAGGTTCAACTTCCATAATAGCAAAGATACTACTATTTGGGAAGTAGAATTAGATAGAATTTACTGTGAATATTTTATACAGATTCAAGTTAAAGAATTTGTAATTTTTGTGGGTTGGGTTTTATTACTTTTCTGTATGTTAATATTTGTTTACTTATTAGAGTTTACTTTGTTGGTAAGAAATGTTTATTTATTTATTACTTACTGAGATAGTGTCTCTCTGTGTAGTTCACACTGGGCTTGAACTCACTATGTAGCTCAGGATGGCTTTGAACTCCTAGGAATCCTCCTACCTCAGCCTCCCGAGTGCTGGGATTATAGCTGTGTGCCACCATGCCTGGCTGGTTGCTTTTATTTTAAAGCTATTTAAAGCTACCTATGGGCCACTAAGTTAAAATTTATTTCTTGTAATTAGTGATTCCAGAAATACAGATTTTTTTACTAAAGGAAAGAAGTAGGTGGTAGCTATAATACTTTGGGATAGTGGTATAGTATGTTCATTTATTCATTCAATTTGGGAGACTCAGAGATACTGATCTAAATTAGAAGTAGACAAACTTTCACTGCTGAGAATTGTTCTCCCCATGCCACCCGAGTACTGGGGATCAAACCCAGGGCCTTGTACATGCTAGGCAAATGCTGTACCACTAAATCATATCTGCGGTCCTGGTTCACTCATTCATTTGTTCTTTTTTTTTTTTTTTTTGTCTTTTTGAGACAGCGTTTCACTATGCAATTCAGACTGGCTTTATACTCACTGTATAGCACAGTCTGGCCTTAAACACACAACATTCCTCCTGCCTCAGTTGCCCAAGAGCTGGGAATACAAGCGTGTGCCACCATGCCTGGTGGTTCTTTCATTTTTAAAAGGTTTTTCAAATATAAAATATTCACTATTTGAGGCTTACAGATTTATCATTTACATTCTTGGTGCCTGTCTTTCTTCTTTTTAATTGTTTAGAACTACCACTTGAAAATTAAAACTTTCATTGTCTTCTATAGAGAAGATGGTGAATTAGAAGATGGCGAAATAGATGACGCAGGATTTGAAGAAATACAAGAGCAGCAAACAAAAGAGGATGAAAAGCATAAAAATGAGAAAGCCTACAGAAAATCAAGGAAAAAACACAAGAAAGAAAGAGAGAAGAAAAAATCCAAAAGGAGAAAACGTGAGAAACACAAGGTTAGTTAAAATCTATTTTCTATTTCTGGGGTACATTTTAATGAGATATAAAATACTGAAAGTTAGAAAGTATAAGTCATTGTCTTTTTAAAAATAAAATATAAGAATTAGATATTTAAGTTTTTAACACATTTTCTAAAACATTTCATGAATTAAAATACATAAAAATTAAGGTAACAATGTAGATTTTAAGATAAGCTTTTATGGATGGAAGATTTTATGCAAGAATATTAGAAAGTGAAGGAAAGAAAGGTTCATTCTGTACAGCAGCATTGGCATTGCCCATCTATTTATTTATATATTCAGATGTATTATCTCATTCTTACTGTAGAAGCCTCGGTGCCAGTGGTAGTGAACCTGTGGCACACGTGTCACAACATGCCGTTTGTATTATTGAAATCTGTAAAAGGTTCACTATCATTGCTCTGTGCTATGTGCTGGGGGTTATAGTGGTAAATGAAATAGTTTGCTTTTATATAAAATACATGAAAATGGAAAGGAGAGTCAGTAGACAATTGAAAAATAAATACCATCAAGAAACAGTAGAACAACTAATTTGGAGACAACAATATGCAATAAAACAACCATTGTTGAATTCCTACCATCTTGTTTAGTGAAGCTTTGTATCATTTCTAATTTTTTATTACTTTTTATTCTCTTTAATTGTTTGATCAGTCTTGCATTCTTACATCTGGTAATCTGAGCAACTTCATTAAAGATAACAATATGCAATATAACAACCATTGTTAATGCCTATCATCTTTTGATATTTTGTATCATTTTTATTGTTTTTGTGTTGTTTTGTTTCTCTTTGCTGTTATTTTGTTATTTTTTCCTCTTTAAAATAAAACTTGTTTAAAAAAAGAAAACAATAGAGTAGTTGATGGAGAGTAATGTGAGTTTAGGAAAAAAATGGGAAACTGCTGGCTGAGAAAACTGAAGAGGTGGCAGCAGCTTTTGCAACTCCCTGAATTTCCCCCAAAGCAATTAGGAGATTAGGCTAACTCCTAATCCTAAAACGAAAAACTCATCAGTAACATCTACAAAAACCGGCAAGTTATTGCTGTAAACCACAGAAGCACAAATGGTTGGGACAAAACAACAGACAGCGACAAAACAAGGGTAGAATCAGCAGCTATGTGGAATGAAGCAAAAGGAAGTTAAGTCACTTCCAGAAAACAAATTGCCAGCAGGTATTAATCTGAAATGGAGGGATCCCTGTCCAATGTGGAAGTCTCAGGTGCCTGTCTATGAGTGACCATAGAAACTAAGAGGAAGCTTTAACTAGCTCTGCTTCATACTTGACGATAAGGTGACTACCTTGAACATTGGGTGGTGCTGGAATAATCTGGGCCTGACGAACTCATGCTAAACAACCAAATCCCTTTTCTAGGACATAGTCGTACACTGAAGTGGTAACTTCTGGAAGTAGAGTCTAAATTGAGAAATACTGAGAGTAGGCCAGGAAGTTATGATCTGAGAATAAATGGAGGAAGGAAGCAGAAGGGGCATGTCTCAGAAGATACTCAGCATTTTGTTGTTGTTGTTTGGTCTGTTTGTTTTTTGAGATAGTTTCACTAGTTTAGGTTGGCCTTGACCTCATTACATAGGCCAGGCTGGCCTTGTGCTCAGGGTGATCCTCCTGAGCACAGCCAGGGTGTAGCTTCAGCCTCCCAAGTGCTGGGATTACAGGTGTGCACCACCAGCCTTGCCTTTCAGCCACGTTTTTGAATACTTCATTCTGATGATAGATGAGGTAGCCCTATAGCCATGAAATTAGGAAAGCTCCCCCATGAGAATCAGGGTGGTACTATGGTCACATTCTAGAGAAATTATAAGAAAAAAAGAGAATAATGGAAAGAACAGTATTCTTCTGGGAAAGAAAGAATGCTCACAACTATACATAAAATTTACTATTTTACAATGATAAAAGGATGGTCAAACAGCAAAAAATAGAATACGGAAAAAATTATTTGGATATTTGGGTAAAATCCTTTTTTAAGGAAAAACACTCAGTTTTATGTAAAATTTTTGACATCAGCAACATCATTATGCCAGAAGACAATGGAGTGACAAATTTAAATCAGGTACTCAATTTGAGCTATTGATTTTATAGCCAGCTAAATACTGACCTATAAAGGTCAGTATTCAGACCACTGGTACGTGTAAGAACTAAAGAAATATTGTTAATATGAGCCTACTACAAAACAAGTTCCAATAACTAAAATTACTGAGATGAGAGAGTATTCTGTGTGCACATGCATATTTATTTGTAAAATAAGTAAATGGTGTCTTAAGGGCAGTATATTGTGTATCCGAGCATTACAGCTGTGAAGAATGGCAGGAAGAGCAGGAGTATGTGGTAAGCAGGATAAACTTGCTAATTGCCTTATAATAACTGAGAGCAGATGGGTATTCAAATTATTATCATAGGGATGAAATAGAGAAAGAACAAGAGATTACTGCCTAATTTCAACACTGCTGCTTTAGTTAGAAAGAGTAGGCAACAGTAGGCACTAAGGTAAGGGACAGCGACATAGCTTGGTGGTATAAGTGCCTGCCTGGCAAGCACAAGGTCCTGAGTTTGATCCCCGGTACTGCAAAAAAAAAAAAAAAAAATCACAGGTTATTAGGTAAAAACAATGTGAAGACAACCACTGAAGCAAAAATATAAGCCATTTTAAATACCAAAAGCAAAAGATCTATCCCCCAACAACACAAAATCCAACTCTAAGTTGTGGATAAAAGATACGAAGAGAGAAAAAGAAAGCTATAAAGAATGGTAAAGCTATATTAGGCAAATGCAAAGAAAGAGGAGACCAAAATCACAAAATTACTACTAAAAAAGTAAAATTTAGATTAAAAAACCCTATTAAAAAAACAAAGATTACTTTTATAATAGTAAATATTATAATTTACAATGCATTATTAATATGTGTATTCCCCCAGGCAGCAGTTTTCATAATGAAGAAATTAACTAAAGGACTAGAGAAGAAATAGAACTCAATAATAGGAGATATAACAATGTACTTCTCTTAATGGAAGGAGCTCAGTAAGTGATTAGAAAGATGGTAAGATAGTCAAGAGAAATTACAAATGTATATTAAGCTTTGAATCCAGTCAAAATGTACTTGTACAACATCCAGTCCAGCATACTTGGGCTAAGGATGTAGCTCAGGGGTAGCACGAAGGAAGCCCTGGATTTAATCTTTAGCACCAAGAAACAAAAGTATATGGAATACTCATAAAAATTGACCATATCATAAGCCATAAAGAAAACTACAAGTAATAGAGTAGAAATCATACAAAGAATCACTTTAAACCTCAGTGCAATAAAATTAGCATTAAAAAATAAAGTAAAAGATAAGCATAGTGGTATGAAATCTGTAATCCTAGCATTCAAGAAAACTGAGGTAGGAGAATTACAAGTACATAGCCTTTGAAACATAGGAGACACTTCTGGGAAGATGGCAACCGGGTAAGCAGCAGAGAAAGATCCTCCTGGAGGATCGCCACCCAGACACTGGAATATAGCAACGTGAGAAAGATAAGAAGGAGAGAAGTAGGTTCCCTTGACACAGGAAGGATCTAAAATGAGAATTGAAGCCCTCAGAAAGAACAAACGAGACCTCTCCTGGAGGAAAAGCTTGCAGGGCCGCCGTGGTGCAGTTAGAGGAAGAGGAGGCAGAGGCTCCATACACACCCGCAGCCAGCTCCCTTGTTCTGGCACTCACAGCTTCAGCTTTGGAGGCTTGTGCTCATGGAAGCCTCCCAACTTGGCTGAGAGAGTGGAGTTCCGAGAGCTGGTCCAAAACCAGAGAGGAGAAAGCACAGCCTGGAAAAGACGCAGCAGTGGACGGGAGGTGTTGTTGAGCCCAATGTGAGGATGGAAAGTTGTAACACCCACTGAAGCAGAATTCCCACTCTGCAGCAACCTTTCTAATCAGTGCCCGGAAGCAAGGCAGAGTCAAAGCAACCAGTACACAGCCCACCACACCAAGCTCTATGCCTGCCCTGAGGCTGTGGCCTCATATCTCTCCACTATGTGAGCAACTACCAGCAGAGAGCAGCAGAGAGCAGTGGCAGCAACCACAGGGCCACAGCAATTCCCAGGGATCCAGGCAAAGAACAAATGGGAACTGGAGCACAACAGTAAGAGAGAGCTGCAGATGGAGGTGGATCACACGGCTGCACGCCCTTCTCACTCCAGTACCAACCAGGAAGCATGAGATGAGTTACCGGACTTCAGGTCCCACCCTGAACTCCCTCTCTGAGCACCTTGAGTCTCGGGGGCCCACACACTCACCATCTGTTCCCGACAGCAACAGAATGAGTCCACAGGCTTCAGGACTCACCCTAAACTACTAATATAAGCACCAAGAGGGACTCCATGCTGCTTGCATATATGAACCTTGTATGAACCCATACCAACAAATTACATAAAAAGCAGCAGTCCTGGAGTCCAAGAGACAACAACATACTCTACACAGAAGACCCAAGAAAATCCTCCAATTCTCTCCTAGAACTAATAACTAAACTTAGTACATACCCTGGACTACCTCAGTGAGCACGGGTGAGAGAGACCTCACACCACTTGTACCCAGCATTGTAAGTGCACCTAATACCCAGCTGCAAGGGGCGGGGAGCGGCAGCACTGGAGATCGAGAGGTGGGAGGAGGCGAAGACCTGGAACTACAGTGCAGACCCGGTACTCTAGCTGGGTCGGGATAGCCTCCAGAGTCATAGGCGGCCTGCAGGGAGACACTAGTGGCCTAGGAGCGGACCCTAGGGGCCTTGACAGGGAGCTCAGCAGCCTGAGCAGGGAGGGGAGCTCCCTCCAGGCTATATGAAAACCCTGAAGACCTGGACTGGGTCTCTGGGAGTATGGCAATGGGGTGGAGCCCAGCAGTCCACGGGGGTGACCCTGTGGACCCAATTGGGCCTCTGGGAGTGCCTTGGACTGGGCCCCCTGGAGCGCCTCAATGGGGCAGAACCCAGTGGGCCACAGGGGCGACCCCATGGGCCCGACCAGGCCTCCAGGAGCACCTTGGAGTGGACCCCCAGGAGCGCCTCAGCAGGGCAGAGCCCGGCGGTCCACGGGGCACCTCCATGGACCCAACCGGGCTTCCAGGACCGCCTGGGACCCAGCCCCCAGGAGCGCCTCAATGGGATGAGGCCTGGCTGTCCTTGGAGGCAACCCTGAGGACTCGCCCAGGCCTCCGGGCACACTGCATTGAGGTGGGGCCTGGCAGTTCACAGGGTAACCCTGCCAACTAGACCAGACCCCCGATGGCCTTGAGGGCTTGTCAGTGGGGGCTTGACCATAGTGAACCTGATTCCCTGCCAATCTACTGTCTTTGAGGATGGATGCTTTTCCACCTCCTGATATAGCGCTCTGCGCACATCTGTTTGTTACAACATAGAAACAGCCATGTCTCTTCCCAATGTGTTCCAGTGTAAGAGCCCGAGGGAGTAAGTAAACGAAAAAAACAATACAGTTACTATCAGAGGGAAGATGATGGAAGTTGTCTGAAGATTATAGAGTAGTAGTAAGTATCCACAGCAGTAAAAATGAACAAAATTTTTTAAAAGGTGAGCTAACCACCTAAGTTGAAAAACTAGAAAAACAGTGGAAAATAAGATAAAAAGGAAGAACTTAAAATAGTTGTAAGCAAAATTTAATGAATTATAACAAGAGACTAGGATTCAGTTGTAGAGCACTTGCCTAGAATATATGAGGCCCAGGTTCCAACCCCAGCACAGCAAAACAAAAGAAACAACCAACCTGACAATCCATGAGTTACAGTGAAAAAACCATACTGTTTAAAAGATAGTTAATAAAAATTACTGGTCAAACTCATTGTGCTACTTAAGCTTGCCTGAGAACTTAACTAGAGTAAGAGACTTTTAAAGAAGTGACTGGATTGGGAGGGCCCTGGCCTCCCGTAGTGAATGGGCTATTCAGAGATGGGGCCTAGTTAGAGGGGGTGGGTCTGGGAGTATGACCTTGAGGACTTCCTCTCTGGTTCTTTCCAACCCACCCTGCTTCCTGCTGCCATAAGTTTGAGCATCTTTCCTCTACCACATTCTGCATTGGAGCCAGTTAACCATGCACTGAAACCTCAAACTGTGAGCTAAAATACACTTCTCTTCCTTTAAGTTGTAGGTATCAGGAACTTTTGTCCCAACAATAGAAAGCTGACCAGTGTACTAATCAAGAAAAAAGAGAAGATAAGTTTAGATATGCTAAAAAGGAAGTCAGTAAGAGATTTACTTACATAAATTTATGAAAGCAAATACAGAACCCAAAAGAAAGTACAGGTTGTGGTGGTAAACACCTGTAATCCCAGGACTAGGAAGGCCGAGGTCAGAGGATCCCAAATTTGAGGCCAGCCTCTGCTGCATAGCAAGCTCAAGGCCAGTCTGGACTATATATTTCATCAAGAAGACGAAAGGAATCATTTTATAGAAGAACACTGCCTTGAAAATTGATTTCAGAGGGTCAAAAGTCCAATAGACTTTTTGAAGAATATAGTTTAATCTCTCCTACTAAGAAGCACAAGGGCCAAATCTTTTCAAAAGAGAATTCTTCCAACTTTTCAAAGATCCTATAATCTTTTGCCATATGGGTCTTTCTGCATGTTGACTTAGTGTCCTCATGATACTAGTTGGATTTTTAAAAATCCATTGAAACAAAAGAGGAAAAAGTGAAAAAGCAAAGCTACAATTTTATAATCTCAGAAAGATATATAACATCACTTTTTAAAGATATATTCTTTTTATTAGTAATGAGATACTAAATACAGCCCACACACAAGGGGAGAGGAGCTAATATCCATTTCTTGGGGGGAGAAGTATTAAGGAGTTTTTAGATTATCTTTAAAACCACTACCTAAGAATGGATAGGAAGACCTGAAAAAGAAGAATATGCATTATGACCCTAACATATGACAGTACAATAACATCTTTGCTTTTGAAGAATCCATGTAGAATTGGTGTGTGGAGAGCCAGGCATGGTAATGAACGCCTATAATCCTCAGGAGGATTACACTCAAGAGGCTGAGATCACTGTGAGTTTGAGGCTAGCCTGCATTACAAAGCAAGAACCTGGCTCAAAAAACCCCTCTAAAATGATGATGATGATAATAATAGTAGTAGTAGTAGTAGTAACAATAATAACATCACTACACAGAGAAGTAGATGGGCCAGTGGAGCAGAAAAGAAAACTCAGCACATATAGAAATACGAGTGTGTGATACACGAGCACCTCCAACCAGTATGAAAAGGTGGATACACGGGCTGGGGATGCAGCTCATTGGTAGAGCATTTGCCTAACATGCACAAAGCTCTGGGCTTGATCGCTAGCACTGCAAAATGAATGAAGGAAGGAATAAATAAATAAATTTTCAACAAGCAAGTGCTGAGAGAATTATGTAATGATACACATGTAAAAGTGAAGTTATTTTTGTCAGTATAAATTCCAGAGCAAATATTTAAATATAAAAATCTAATTATATAAGTACTAGAATAAAACAATCCTGTATCATCTGAAAGTGAAGAAACTTTCCTCCTGTGGTTAAACTTTACTACCTAAGGTTACAGAACATGAAGGAATTAATAAACTTTCCTGTGTAACAAATGTAAAGGAAAAAAGACTGTGCATTAGGCATTTGTGCACCTTCTTTTTACCCCAAGACCTGCAACCCAGGTGCAGGAAGCACAAATTCTTCACTGGGAGTAAGACAGGATCCATTTCCCCTGAGTTCACAAACCGTACCTGTTGGTTCAAAGTATATACCACCACATTTCTTTGACTTTCCTTAATAAAGCAGATATAGTTACAGAGTAGTTAATGAAGAGGGTTACATTCTGGTTATCTGTTTCACTAGAAAATGTGTAACTTTTGCCAGAAACCTACTAGGACATTGTAGTAAGTTCACTGCACTTCTTTTTCACTTGCAAGCTACACCTCTCATATAACTGTGGCGTCTTCTTTCTTCCGTTTCTGTCTAGAAGGTTACAGAAGCTCAGGTGGGAAGGCATAAAAAACTATCCTCTTAATTGGGGCCAGTGTCACTAGTCCTTAGCCCTGTTTACTGCTGGTTAACTTTATTAAATTTCTTCCTTTTAAGATTTGGTAATTTACTTACCTGTGATTCTTCATCCAACCTGAAATATTTAGGTAATAAGGAGAATTTATTGGTTAGGGTTATAATAAATACATTGATTAAAGTCCATAATTCTGTCCTCAAAAAGTGTTGCTAAAATAATTCATAAGCATAAAACAATATCAAGCCAAATGCCACGTAACAAAGTGCTAACTCACAATATAGAGACACAGGTAGACGTTTTAGAATGTGCTAACTGTGCAGTTCAAATGATGTACGTGTAGTAAGTAGGGAGACAGCAGTTAGGGTTAGAGTGAGATTTCAAAAGAAGAGAAACAAGAAAATATTTCTAGTGGTAAGGAATATCAAGACCTGATTCTGCATGAGTATTTTGTGTAGGAAAGAGATCTCACAGAGATCAGCTAGGTTTAGCCATGTTTTCGTTGTAAAAGAGGTAGTAATAGCCAAGTGTAGTGGGCCATGCCTTTAATCACAGCACTCTGGGAGGCTGAGGCAGGCATGCAATTTCAAGCCCAGCCTAGCTATGTAGTGACAGCAAGACCCTGTGTAAAGAAGCAGTGGGGATGGGGGAGTCTGAGGGGTGGTTCTGGAGATGAACCTCAGTGCAAAGGTCCTGGATTCAATCTCCAGTTTTGAGCCAGTAGAGCTGTTTAATTCCGAGGCACTAGTTTGCGGGGAACAGTTTAGATGATAAGACTTGTTATATAAGTGGCATTTTGAGAAGGTTAACCAGCGGCAGCGTCAGGGTGCAGGCTGGACATGCTTAAGAAATGTGAGGCAGATAGGCTGGAAACAGGATTGACTTTTGTTTGTTTTTATTGGCCACCAAGTACAGTATATTTGTGTACTATTGGTTTATAGTTACCAAAGTGACATGAAGGTAGTTATGTAAGAATCCAGTAATGACACAATTTAATAAAAGAGGACGCTTCTAATTTCATTTCCCAGAGATAATACCTGGTCTGCAGACTTCCAAGTACTATTCTTATGCAGGTACTAATACTTAATTGTTATTCTTTGTGCAAGATAGGCTTTGTTTAGATAGATTGCATTGTAGTTCCTTCAGTGTTTTGGAGGATGATGAGGAGAAGGTTACTCTAAAGTCCTTGAGCAGAGGGTAAGAAATACTTTTCCCTAGAAAACCTCCGTGAAGTTGGTAGTGGTCTTTGGAGCAGAATCTATTCAGTAATACTTACGAATCTACTAGAATAATCTTGTTTGCTGATTCACGCCCCTATCTGAAAGAAGTTTATCTAGTCCTAGTTAGTTTTCCTTCTTTTTGCAAATGTAACATGTTTTCTTTTCCCTCCCCATCAGCATAATTCTCCATCTAGTGATGATAGTTCCGACTACAGCCTTGATTCAGATGTTGAACATACAGAAAGTTCCCATAAGAAAAGGACTGGTTTCTACAGAGATTATGACATTCCATTTTCTCAGGTATTGCCTTTTTTATTGTGATAAAATATATATAACAGGAAAGATACTGTTTTAACTCTTGTAAGTACAATTTAGTGGCTTAAGTATATTAATAATGTTCTTCAACCTTTAGCAGAGTGGGATCATCCTAAATAGAAATTTTGTATCCATTAAGCAATAAACACCTTCTTTTGCTTTGCTCCCAGTCCTTGGTAACTACTATTTCTGTTTCTATGAACTTGTTATTTTAGATACCTCATATATTTGAAATCATCCTGTATTTGTCCTTTTGTGTTTGACTTATTTCACTTAATATATTTTCAGGGTTCATTCATGTTGTAGCATATAGCAGAGTTTCATTTTTTTAAAGGCTAAATGATATTTTCTTATGTAAATACCATATTTTGTTTATCCATTCTTCTTTCGATGGACACAGAGTGCTTCTACCTTTTGGCTGTTGTGAATAGTGCTGCTTGTTAACGTGGGTATATGAATTCTTTTCTAAATCCTTCTTTCAGTTCATTGAGATATGTATCTAGGAGTAGAACTGCTGGATCATCTGACTCCATGTTTCACTCTCTGAGGACCCACAAAGCTGTTTTCCGTAGTGGCTGTGCACTATCTTCTATCCCCATGAGAACTGTTAACTTCTTCACTTTCTTGCCAACACTTGTCATTTTCTATTTTGTGGGGAAATGGGCATGAAGTGGTATATTATTGTGGTATGGAGGCATTGACTTTTAACAGGAAAAATAAAACTTTTAATGTAGTTTTTTTTTTTGCTTGCTGGTATTTTGAAAATGTGTTTGTGTTTGTGATAGGAGCATATATTTGCCAGCTGTGTTACAAGTTCTAAGTCTTTGAAAGTAAAAATATATTATGTAATACTTTTCTCTGATTACCATTTATGCTACAGACTAGGTAAACAGCAGAAATTTAGTTTTTCACAGTTTGAAGGTTAGAAGCCCAAAATGAAGACCAGCAGAATAATTTTCTCTGAGGACTATCAGGGAATGACCTGTTGTAGGCCTCTCCTAGATGGCTGCCTTCTCACTGCTGTGTCTTCATGGCTGGCCCTCAGCATACGAGAACCTCTGGTACCTTTGTCCACATTTCCTCTTCTGAGAAGGATACTGATGAAACTGGATTAGAGTCTTCTCTGATAGCCTCATTTAATTTAATCACCTCAGTCAAGGCTCGGCCTCCAAATGTAGTCACATTCGGTGGTACTT
Organism: Dinomys branickii; assembly: GCA_004027595.1. Taxonomy (NCBI): domain Eukaryota; kingdom Metazoa; phylum Chordata; class Mammalia; order Rodentia; family Dinomyidae; genus Dinomys; species Dinomys branickii. Next base: position 2,910 of record PVLD010007934.1, on the reverse strand, counting down.
GGTTAAATTAAAATAGAAATTTCAGGAGCACATTGAATTCATAATACATCATAGCACTGTGTGCAGCATGATTAAGAAATGAGGTAGTATTGAATTTTGGAGATAGATGACATCAACCCCTTTAGATGCAAATATTATTTGAAATATTTTAAATAGAAAACAAGTTGAAGGGGCTAGGTCAGTGGTAGAGCACTTAGCTAGTTATGTTTAAGGCCCTAGGTTTTATCAAAGGCAAAAAAAAAAAAAAAAGAGAAGCAGAAAGAAAACAATTCAAAACAAAGTATCTTTCTTGAATCTATAAATATTATTTTGTGGTAGGACAGTAATGATGCCACCATTCTTGTCTCCAAGAGCTTTGTTCTTGCTTCTACTTTGATGTGATTAATCTCTTGTGAGTTACAAACCAAGTAATTGTTTGTGAGAGTTCTATATTCTCTGTTGCCTTCTTTTAATCAGGTTTGCAAAGCTAAATGAAGGGTTATCAAATTGTCTTAAAAATCTGATAAGTATTATCTTCTAGTTCATAATTTTATCTAGTTAGGTAAATATTAGAATATGTATCATATTTAAAATGCCATAAACTAATGATGAGGCATGGTTTGAGTTTTTCTAGATCCTCAAATTGCAGTTAGGTATAATTTTTTCTTTATTAAAAAGATTAATGGGGTGTGATAAAACCAATTAAAGTACTTCAATGAAAGGAGCAGACTTGAACACTATCATTAAGTAAACTCTTAGGACTAAATTGTATTTTTGTTGTTCGGTGCTTTAGAAAGGAAGCAAAATTGATGTTTATCATAATAAACACTCTAATGAGTAATTTATTCACTAGGTGTTTTTCACTATTGGGGGAAGCTCTGTTTTTTTCTATTAGACCTTAGGTATTAGCATTTTCTTTTTACAAAATTTTACACAGTCCTTATTAAATATAGTATCATTTGAGGATTTTTCAAAATTAGGAAATACTCATATTTTCCCATACTCCTCCTAATTGTTTTACTATCTCTTCCTTATTCTCAAAAAGGGCCTTTTCATTTTTTTGAAGAAGCAATTTATGTATGATGGTGTGGATTTTTAAATACTTCTTTGCATATGGACTTTGAGACACAGAAATTAGAAAACAGAAAGCTAATGACTAATGTTTAATAACAGGGCAGCAGTTAGCCTTCTGACTTAGTATTAAAGTGCATTATTTGTAAGCACTAATGCAAAGTCAGAATAGCTATCTTTTCTTTTTTATTCCTCCCAAATTTTGAGGAGGACAAAGACATTCTATGTGACTGTCAATTATGTGTATAATTGAAAAACCCTATTAATCATCTTCCATCTTCATTTAGCATGGACATATATCAGGAAGCTACATGACATCCAAGAAGGGTCAACATAACAAAAAATTTAAAAGTAAAGACTATGATGAGTACAGTCCCTACAGTGATGACAACTTCGGTAACTACAGTGATGACAACTTCGGTAACTATGGTCATGAGACAGAGGAAGATTTTGCCAATCACTTGAAACATTACAGGCAAGCTAAGGAAACCTCAAATAGTTCTTTAGGGTCATCATTTTCTAAAGAATCAGGGAAAAAACAGAGAATAAAAGGAACTCAAGGAACTCAGCAAGGTAAGTTTGAACTTACAGTCTGTTTTAAATATGAAAACTTTATTAGACTGGGTAGATACAAGTATAAAAACTTAAAAAGTTCTTAGCCCTTTCTTAAGATGAGCTCATTCTTGTGGTATCTAAATTCATTTTCCTTTATCTTATAGACCTTGAGGATCAAATATACATATTTTTCAGTAGGCATGACACCTTAATGTTTCAATTATGGATTCTAGTATTTTAAAAGTACATAAAACATAAGAAAACTATCATTTTTCTCTCCACTGTGTGATATCAGTATACAGTTATCTCTGTTACTCTGTGTATTCCTTTCTATTTTAAGACCAATAAAGACAGATTACTGGGAAGCTATTCTTTTATTAGGCTTTAAAATAATCATCTTTGCTATGTAAATGTGCATAGGGCTGTGGACATCCTTTAGGGTTTGAAAGAACACAATCTAAAATTTCTGCAGGGATCACCTATTTATCTGCCATGTTGAGGCACATGGTTCTTGCAGAGGCCAGTGCAAGTTGCTACCTAGTGACAACAGTGAAGAAACCATGTGTCATGTAAAAGCTCAAATTAACTTAAATAATGGCCAGTTGATACTGTGCTTTAAGAAAACTGGAACAAGATAAACTTGAGGCAGTGAGCTGCCACACCTTATCTTTGAAAAAAGGAGCCAATTATGAATAGATTTGGTTAATTTCTATGGCTTTATTTTTTGCTAGCAAAATTCCTTTAAAGACTGTGAATGTAGGCTTCAGTGAACTAAAGAAAAGAGAATTTATATCTCTGCAATTGTAATGGATAAATTTGCCCCTGGGCTTTTCTTTGTTGGTAAGTTTTTAATAACGTTTTCAATCTCATTAATTGATAGTGGGTTGTTCAGGATTTTTACGTCTTCCTGATTCAATTTTGGCAATTTGTACCTTTCTAGGAATCTGTCCGTTTCTTCTGTATTTTCTATCCTATGGGAATACAGATTTTCAAAGTAGGTATTCATGATCTTTTGTATTTCTTTTGGATCTGTAGTGACTTCATCCTTTTCATTCCTTATTGCATGAATTTGAGATCTTTCCCTTCTTTTTTTGATAAGGTTGGCTGGGGTTTATCAATTTTATTTATTCTTTCGAAGAACCAACTCTTTGATTCACTAATTTTTTGTAGAGTTTTCTTCATCTCAATTGCATTAATTTCTTCCCTGAGTTTTATAATCTCCTCCCTTCTTTGGGCTCTTGGTTTGGCTTGTTGCTCTTTTTCTAAGAGTTTGAGGTGTATCATTAGGTTATTTATTTGCTCTCT
>PVLD010007933.1:0-87759 GCA_004027595.1 Dinomys branickii | reverse complement strand
AAAAAAAAAAAAAAAAAAAAAAAAAAAAAAAAAGAAAACACAAGAACCAAAAATCCAAAGACAAGAAAGAAAACAGGCATACATCAACAACAGCAACAACATCAACAACAACAACAACAGAAAAAAAAACACCGCTTGTTGCTGCTTTACATATTGTTATCTTCGAAGTGTGTGTTCAGGCTAACACATACAGATATACCTGGCTGTTTGACCAGGCGCTGTAGCTGGAGCGGCCACAGTCTTTGTGGTCCTCGCCGTTTTCAAAGCAGAGCAGCGCCATCTAGTCGTCCAAAGAGGAACTGCTAGTCCTTGGCTCCTACTGGTCTTGCCCACTTTTGTGGTTAAACCGCTCCTCCTTCCATTGAGGAAAATTTTAGTCAAACTCTGTTAGTGACACAAGCCTTACAAATAATAGCAAGCTTGCTAAAATCTAAAACGTCTTCATAAATAGCAGTTGTACTCTCTAGCAATTCATGTAAACGTTCACAATAACTTTCAACCCCATTGACAAAACCTGGGAGCTGGGGAGAAGACACATCTTGCCTAAAGACCGATGTGCTTCCATGATGAAAGAATTATTTATTTTTAGAATTACATCAGAGAGTGTGACTCCTGATCCATAATTCACTTTCCTTGCTACATGATTTTACAAGTGACCATGAGAACCCTATCGATAGATTTATTGTCTCTTACGACTTATCCCTTAATGACTCCTTAGCAATTTTTAACTGCCTAGGCTCAATGAAGAAAGTATTTTCTGTTCATCCTTTCTTGAAATAGATACTTTTCTGGTTGTTTCAGAAGTGATACTTCTGAGATAATTTGTACAGTTAGACAGATAACGTATTCTATATTGGATATTAACTACTATATGTAAGATGGAATCACTTTCCAAGGAAAAAGGGTTTATTTTGTTCTTTGGTTTCCTGGTTCATTTAGATTTTTATGCACAATTTTGTGCTTTTTAATTACTTTTCCTATCTTGTTTCTGCAGTGACTAGCAGCAATAGTATAAAAGATTTCATCTAGAATTCCATATGCTCAAAATACCTTGCTATTTGCCTATTTCTAGAGCATAATGAAACCTGCTACTCCTGCATGTGTCCTCACCATCCCTTATCAAACTGGATTCTCAGAAGTGCTGCCCCTGTCTCCCCGTAGATTACACTCTGGAAGTCCCCTGACTGAGGACAATGGTGGGGGTGATTATTCAAAGCCGGAACCCAAGGCAAGAGGCGGGTAGCACAGACTCTCCCTGTCCAAGGGTGTGGCAGCCGCAGGGTTATTTGAAATGTCTACCACTGAGTAAAGTCCCCAAACTTGTGAAGATGCGTTTTAACACATTTGTTTTTGTAATAGGAAAAGAACCCTCGCTTTAACTCTCAATACTTTTTCCTCCTTACCCACTCCACTTCAGTTCCCCTCAGCCAAACTACAGAAGCCAACCCCACCCCCATCCACCTTGGCAGAACCAGATGTTCAACTCTGACAGAAAAACCTACCCCCACTCGGGCTCTTCTGGCCCACAGACATGATCCCCAGAAAAGAGCTTAAAAACCCCATGCTTTGTTTGGCTCAGTGCTGTCCTGGTCTGCTGGTCAGCCTGCCATGTCACTCTCCTGCCCAATAAAGACTCCCCTCACATCAGAATGTCTGGTCTGGTTCTGTGTGGGTCTTGCCCCAATCATTTATCAAATATAATACAGGACACATATTTTATATTATTTATAATAGTCAAACAAAGAATCGTATACAAGGGAGTGCAGGAAATCAGTCCACACACTAAAGACCAAAGAATCCAGCTGAGGGCCTGGATCCCATGATAATGTCCTGCGTGAGTCCAGCTGAAGATCTAGAGCCCATGACAATGCCTCCCATGAATCCAACTGGAGGCCTAGAGCCTACAAGAATGTCTCATTCGGGCCTGTTTCATGGATCTGCCATGGAAGTCCCAAAGGTCAGTGGTAGCAGCTGGAAAATCTGTGCCAGCAGGATGAAGGATCTGTGCTAGCTGACTGAGGTACACTGGAACCAGGAAACAACGCTCAAAATAAGAACCAGAGCTACCCACGAAAGTACTACAGCCATCCTCAACAATAATGAGGTCCTGAGTTCCTCCGACGACCAGGACAGCCAAGTTTCCATCAGGTAAACCAACACAGCAAGCTTCTCCAAGAAAATGGCAGTGCACCATCTTCCCCACTGGGCCAGGAAGCGATGCTCCAAGTGAGGACCAGAGCTCCACCGAAGTGACCTGAAGCCATTCTCGGTGACAACAAGGTCCTGAGCTCCTTGCAGGATGAAAACAGTCCTGTTCATCAGGAAACCCAGCATGACGAGCTCCTCCAAGAAAACCAACAGCTCCTTACAGCTTCTACCAGTTCCCAGCATCCTAACTTCTTCTCCAGTTCTGCCTCTTACGCTGCTGGCAACAATCCTCAGATGGGCCTGCCACACCCAGCTCCGTGTTCACTCAGTTCTTCTGGGTGGTATAAGTTGACCACCAGTGGTCAGCCCACCACAGGAAGCAAGAGATGGAGGGGTGGGGAGAGAAAGAGGATGAAAAGAAAATTGAGATGTGTCATGTCTATGAATCAACTCTATAAGAGGAAGGGAATCATGTAACACAGACACACTAATAAAACTTGTTATTGTTGTTGTTGTTGGGTTTGGGGGCAGGGTCTCAATATGCAGCCCAGGCTGGCCTCCAACTCATGGTGATCCTCTTGCCTCGACCTACAAAAATTTTTAAAAGAAAGAAAAGAACAATGGTGGGTCAGTTATAGAGCTATCACTGTTAAACATTCCAAAGCCATGTGGATCATCCCTGTAATGGGAAATTCAACAAGTGTGCTTCCTGGTTAATTGTCAGCTCTGGCCTGAGCAGCAATATTGCATCTCTCAGTGACTGTTACAAATTGCCTTTAGTTTTACAAACTTAGTACAACATAGTTACATAGACAGAGGCTTGCAGTCAAGCAGAGTCAATCCAACCCTGCTTGCAGCAGTGAGTCAGTTACACCTTCTTCCCCTCAGGCTCCTGCAAGGCCACTTACACCAGCAGGGATGGCCAAGTCTGCCAAGAGGGTCCCAGGGATTGTGTGAGCCAATCCCCAGCACCCAGTGAGCACCAGGCAGCGAGCACTTACTCTGATCATCACTGAGCTCTGCCCCAAAGTTCATGCACTGTGAGTCCCATGGTCTCAGCCACTGTCACCCTGTTTGTCCACACATCCATCCTCCTGGGCAGCAGCAGTCCATTCTCCAGAGTAGGTTCTGTGTCCCAGGCACCTCTCAAACTTACCAGGTTTTGCCCCATGTTTAACAACTGGTAAAATCAATGCACCACTTTCCTTTGTGCTTCTCCTAAGCCTATTTGTCTATTTCCTTTCGTTTTTTATGAGCTTGTTCATTTTTCTGACCCTAGTGAGCCCGCTTATCTCTCTGGCCCTAGTGAACCCGTTTTAGTCTTTGCCCTGAGTTTTACACCTGATGATGTGAATATCAATACAACTCTGTGATTAATATTGATGCTATCAAAGCATTTCTGCCCCCTTGGCACACACAATGAGAAGTGTCCCCTCATCCGCTATTTCTTCTTACTCTAGTCCGTATTCTGGCACCATATCCTGCAGGCCACATACCTCTCAAAATTCCCAAGGGGACGGATGGGGAGAGGATGTAGAAATAAAGATAAGAGACAGAAAGCTGAGGTCAGGAGGAGCCCTCTCTCCTGCTGGGCAGAAAAGAACTGCTCAACAACTCTAGCACATTTGTATGTACTCTCAGGAGGCTGATATCAGTTTCAACCCCTCTGCCTAGCAACTTCGTATGGCTTGCCTGAGAGCCTCTCCTTCTTGGAGCTGAAACGGTTTCTCTTCTTGGCTTACCTCCCACGTGTGATTGATCTCTAGCTTTAGCCACTCCCCTCAAGCAAGTGGGATAATCCCATAAATGCTTCAGTCCTAGCCAGCCACGTAGCACAGGCCTGTAATCCCAGCACCCTGGGAGACCTAGGCAAGAGGATTGCAAGTTCAGGTCCAACCTGGGCAACTTAGAAATTTAGCAAGCCTCTCTCTCAAAATAAAAAATAAAAAGGTAATCCAGTGTGCAGGCCCTGGGTTCAATCCTCAGTGCTAACAACAATAACAATTTTTTTAAAAATTACCACTGTTCTGTTCTACTCTCCGTGATGACCCTCTGTTTCCCTCAAAATCCTCACTTCCTCCATCATGTTATTTTCTCTCCTTTGTTCCCCTTTGTGTTAGCTTGCCCTTACCACTTTTCCCGGAAGGCCCCTTCTCCCACCTCCACCATTTCTACCCTGCTTCTCCACGTCAGAGTTTCATCTAATGTATGATATTCCACTTATTCATTCTGACCATCATGCCTCTCACTTGGCTAAGATATAAGTTCCACAAGGATGAGAATTACTACTCACTTTGGGAACTAATGCATGTCCACATTGATTAGAAACTGGCCGGCACATACAGATGTGAAAAAACCTGTTTTTCTAGAATAAATGAGTGGCTAAGTCCTTCCATAGATCTCTGGGACCACACCTGTCTTCACAACTCCTCAGTGCCACCCACTGTGACCCCCCCAACCCTCACTGCACACACTGCACCACATAGCGTAGCTGAACAGGTAAGTACAGACACAGAAAGTCATGCGATCCGTCCTAGTACCATCCTGACATTTCACTTAGGGAACTCAAGGAATCTGGATAATGTAGCAAATATCTCTTTCACTCAAAAATGTAAGGGCTCCTTCCCATCTGGGGGACAAGAAAGAGAGGGCAGACTTCACCATAAGCATGTTGGGGTCTGTACCTCATGATGCTGTGGTCACTCAACTTTACTGGGTCTTGGGTCTCCTGTCCCTAAGCCAGAGGCCATGTCTTTGCCTGACCATCACCCATGCTGTCGCAACCCAATACTATAGGCAGGTGCTTTGTGATTATTAAGGTGCTGCAGAATGCAAGTGGTTTAATTAAATTTTCTTTCACTGAGAACATTGTCACATAGTCACACCAGTGGAGGAAACATGGATGAACCATTTCACACCCACTCAAATGGCCATAAAAAACAAGCTACCCAAAAACAAATGTGGAGGAGAATGTGCATAAAGGGGCTAGTTTTGAGCAGGGCCCAGAAGAAAGAAAGGCTCTGGGACAGGCCCAGGCTTCTGTACAGGCTGCTCTGCCCTGGGGCCATGTGACACAGCAGATCCAATGGTTCTTAAAGCGGCAGTGGCAGTGGCAGGCAGGAACACTTGGACAGCCCCCATATGTAAACTGCAGTGAAGACCTTTAGAATTTTGGAGCTAGGCGCTGATATCATCTACAGACAACTGCTCTCCCTCTGAAAGGCAGCTCTTGCCCTGCTACTGGTGATTGGTGGAAACTGAAAGCATGACCGTGGGACACTAGCTTACCTGATGGGACACCTCTGTGACCTGATCTCCTCATCATGAACTGGATGCCATTTGAACCCCTGGATCATAAAGTTGGATATGCACAGCAACAATCCGTCATCGAGTGAAGGTGGTATATTTGTGTTCAAGCCTAAGCAGGTCCTCAGGACACAAGTAAGTTACGTGAAGAAGTGGCCCAAATGCCCATGGTTCTCCTCCTGCTGTACTGCCTTCTGTCCCCAGCCAGTGGCCACAGGGAGCGTCCACTAAGATCAGAGGACAGAGGAAGAAGAGAAGGCTAGGGCTTGGTTTACAAACGGTTCTGCACATTATACAAGCACCACCCAAATGGACAGCTGGATCCCCATGATCTTCCCAGGACCTCCCTGAAGGACAATGGTGAACAGAAATCTTCACAATGAGCGGAACTTGGGGGCAGTGCACCTCGTTATACATTTTGCCTGGGTGAAAAAAATGGCCAGGCATGTGACTACATCCTGACTCATGGGCTGTCATCTGCAGCTGGCTTGATAGTCAGAGACATGGGAGGGTCATGACCAGATATGATGACACAGACATTATGGGGGCACGTAGGTGAATAGACCTCTCATGTGGGCAAAGGACGTAAAGATATTTGTGTCCTGTATAAATGCTCAACAAAAGTGACCTCAAGAGGAATTTAACAACAGAGGGACTAGGATGGCCCATTCTGCGGCTAACAGTCAACTTCTTTCCTCAGCCACACCATCCTTAACCAATGGGCTCATGAACACAGCGGATATAGTGGCAGGTATGGATGCTATGCATGGGCTCAGCAACATGGACTTCCACTCACCAAGGCTGCCCTGGCTGCAACCACTGCTGAGTGCCCAGGCTTCCAGCAGCGGTGACCAACAAGAGTCCCTAGGGCATTGTTCCCCAGGGCAATCAACCTGTGACCTGAGGGAAAATTGATTATATTGAACCACTTCCATCATGGAAGGATCAGCACTTTATCCCTACAGAAATAGAGACATTTTCTGTGTTAGTTTGTCTTCCCTGTATATAATATTGCTGCCCAAACTGCCATTCATTGTGGAATGCCTCATCTACCATCATGGTATTCCTAAAAGCATTGCTTCTGACCAAGGAATATACTTCATGGCCAAAGAAGTGTGGCAAAGGCTCATGCTCGTGGAATTGACTGCTCTTGCCATATTCTCCAACACCAAGAAGTGGCAGGATTGCTAGAACAGTGGAAGGGCCTTTTAAAGGGCCAAATACAGTGCTAGCTCTGTGACAATACCCTGCAGGCAGGGCTAGGGCAAGTTTCTCCAGAAGGCTATCTCTGCTCCAAATCAGCATCTAATACATGATACTGTTGCTTCTGTACCAAGGATTCATAGGCCCAGGAATGAATGGGTAGTAAGGGAAACAGCACCACTCACCATTACCCCAGTCACCCACTAGCTAAATATTTGTTTCCTGTTCCTATGACCTTATGCTCTGCTGATCTAGAAGTCTCAGCTGCAAAAGGGGGAAGGCTTCTACCAGTAGGCACAACAGTGATTTCACTGAGCTGGAAGATAAGATTTTCTTCTAGTCTTTCTGGGCTCCTCATGCTTTTGAACCAATAGTTTAAAAAGGGAGTTATGGCAGGGGTGATTGGTCCAGACCACCTAGGGAAATTGGACTGGAATTCCATAGTAGATTTAGGGAAGAGTATGTTTGGAATACAGGAGATCCCTTAGCATCTCCTAGTATTACCATGCCCTGCCATTACCATCAATGGAAAACTACAAGAACATGACCCAGGCAAGAGGACAAATGGCTCAAAATCTTGAAAAATAAAGTTATAGGTTTTCAGCCAGGGAAAGAACCAAGACATGCTAAAGTGCTTGCTACCAAATGGGTCGTACAATAAGTTACTTATAAACACCAGCTATGGGCACATGACGAGTTATAGAGACAGGATTGTAGCTGCATAAGAATATTTTCCTGTTTTACTAATATTCTTGTACATATATGCTCATATATTAAGCAAATATCTTTTTTCTTTTTTGCATTCCTACACCTTGTAACATAACATGATTCACTTACTGTTGGAATTTAAGCATTGTTTAATCTACATTATAATATTTAAGCTATGGAACATCAAGAGAAGAGCATCACCCAAATAAAAGCTTTGCCTCCTATTTTGAAGAGGGTGTCAGTGTATCTACAGTTATATACAGAACAGTTGTGTCATGTTGCGTAAAATATGAACTTGCTATTGTTTTAATTTGGAGATTAAGTGTGCTTGAAGGTGACATGTTTTGCTGTCAAGCTGACAAACGGTGGGCTATGACTATTAATCGTGACTGTCAGCTTGATTGAATTAAGAAACACCCTGCAGATCTATAAAGCACACTTCCAGGGTGTCTGTGGGGCTGTCTTCAGAGATAACTGGCATGTTGGCCAGCAATCTGAGGGTGGAAGTCCCACTCTAATTGTGGGTGACAAGACCCAATGGCCTTGCCGCTTGGCTGGAAAGAAAGAAGAAGTCAGCCTGCATTTGAAAAGCTCTGTCATGCTCAAGCCAGTACATCTTTTGCTACTGCCATTGCCTGTGGACATCAGAACCCAGTTTCCATAAGCTTTCAACAGGAAATCACACCAGCAATGGTCCATGGAGCTTCCAGACCTTCAGTGTCAGTCTGACACTGCATTCTTGATCGTTCTTGTCCTATAGTTCCCAGCTTCTTGGACTAAGCAGCTACTGGATCCTCTGCCTCTCCAGCATGGAGACTGACATTGTAGACTGAACTCTCAGGATCAGTAAGCCTATCTAATAAGCCCCCTTATATATATATATATATTCTATTATTTCTGTTCCTCTGGAAAACCCTTATAAATTGGATAGACTATAAAATAGTGCAAAAATTTTGAAAAGTAGTTTAACAGTTACTTAAAGAGTGAAACATAAAATTCGTACAGGATTCAGCAGTTAGATGCCAAAGAACTTGCTCAAGAAATATAAAAACATGGGAGACAAGACATATGATTGTTCATGGAAGCATTATTCATAATACTAAAAAACTGGGAACAATTCGCTCATCAAACAGGGACTGGATACACAAATGTGTCCACACAATGGGATGCTGTTTAGCAGTGAGAAAGAATGCACTGCTGATCTCTGCTATACCATGAACCAACCTCAGGACATTATGCTGAGAACACCAGCAGCAATAGGAGAAGTACTCCAAATAGCAAAGAAACACAAGCACGAAATCATTAAAATCAACTTGTTCACTGCACTTAGGATTAACCAAAGACTCACTGCAATCTGGGACATGTTATTCAAGGAAAAAAGTTGAATTTCAGACAATCACTGAGTTTCTGTGCCTGTTCTCTTCTAAGTCCCTTTGTCCAGTTGTGCAGAGTCATGAGAACCAGCAGGCATATAAGGCAAAAACTGCAGCATTAGAACCACTGGAGAGGAACAAGGATTTGGAGCCTCCCAAGGCTCCCGTCCCCAGAGAAGCATGACTACTTGATCTGAATAGCAGTTTCCTGGGAATCTCTACTCATGGGATTTATATATATGTACTTGGCCTCAGACCTGACTTTGACTGAAATGTCCTGTTCTGCAGGTTTTTTATAGCTCACTACTTTTTAATCATGTAACTGTCTGAGAGACAGTAGTACCAATTGGTGCTACTATGAGGCTGATGAGAACATTTCAAGGAAAATGTTGCTGAATGAGATGTGCATGGTTGAAGGAGTCTGAAAAGCTCTGAAAGCAGTTTTGCTTGATTATAAGGTTATGTGTAGTATTTGCAAAAGACAGTGAAAGGCCTGAGAAGGTCCTAAATTCCCACTTTGGAGGTTAAGACTTTGAGCAACCTAGAAGTGTACATTAAGGCAGAATTTTAAGCTGACCGAGTGTAAAAAGAATCTTCCAAGATGCACCCAGAACACCTGGGCAAAGACTGGGAGATATTCTGCAGACACTTTAGGAAATTTCAGTGCCATCAATAGCTGACCACTAAGCTGGCAGGGCAAAGGCTGCAGCAGCAAGAGCAAAATTATATATTTAGATAAGAAAAGTCACTAAACAAATAACTACTAGCAATAATCACAAACAGCAAAGAATAAACAGAATTTTATTTCCAGGGTAACAACATTATATAGTGCAAAATGCCCAATTTTCAACAAGCAATTATTACCCATGCCAAGAAATAAAATATTTGGCTTGGTAGACAAAGATTTAATCAGCTAGTTTAAATACAATCAAACAACTTGAGGAACCCATACCTAAAAAACTAAAGCAAAGTATGGTCTCACCAAAGAGAATACAAAGAAAATGAGATGACAAAAAGGATCCAAATAGAAATACTAGAGTTGGAAAATATAATGATGAAAATGAAAACTGCGAGAAGCTGTTCCTCCATATGAGGAACACTACAGCAAACAAAGAAAAATGAACAGGGCCTCAGGGCTCCGTGGGATCCTAATGGGTGTGTAAACATGTGCACCACAGGACTACTAGGAGAAGAGGGGAGAATAACAGACCAGGAAAAAGTCACTGGAAGAAATATTGGCTAGAAACTTGCCCAAATTGATGAACTCCATTAACCTACACATTGGATCAGCTCAGAAAATTCCATCTAGTATAAACTCAGAGATTCATGCTTAAATACATGGCAATCAAAGTGCCAAATGCCAAAGACAAAGAGAATTTTGAAAGCAGGAAGATGGAATATTTGTCACATAGAAGAAATCCTCAGGAAGATTAACAGCCAACTTCTCATCTGAAACCTTGGGCACTGGAAAGCAGTGGGAGAACACACTCCATCCTAGAAAACAAGAACAGCTAACTTGTCAAAAGCATCCCTCAGAAATGAAGAGAAATTATCAATACATTTGCAATAGCTTAGGTGTCTACTTACATTTAACCATATGTAAAAATGTAGGGAAATTTTTTATAAAACATAAAAAGCTCCAATATAAACTGTACATACTTATTAAATTTCTACATTGAGCAAAAGATTTTGCCATGTCTTTAGCTTAATATAGATATTTATTTCACAAGGTATATTATGAATACCATCAAAGTTATTTCAAGTCTTAGAGGAAGATATTTTGAAGCTTACCCAGTGGTCTCCATAACATCTCCAAATAAAATGAATTAAGGCAATGTGTTAATCTAATCCAAGTATTTTTACCTAAAATCAGTATCAGAATGTTTTTTCATTGTCTTTCAGCACTATTATCTCATCAAAAATGTGTTTGTGTATTTAATTCACATAGTGACACAATTTTAGCAATTCTGTTTGAGATACTTATACTAGTATAGCTAGGAATGTTTTCTGTTCCCTAAATACATGCATGTGCATGCACGCGCGTGCACACACACACACACACACACACACACACACACACATACACATACTATATATGTTTTTCTATCACATTCTACCTAAATGAAAAGAAATTCAGTTGACAATAACCTGACTTGATTATAAAGAAGCTGATAAACTTTTTTTAAAATGCCTCAGCTTTTGTGGATTTAGCTGTCTATTTTTCCACAGCAGTAAAGTAAATTTGAATTTTGAAGCTGAACCAGATTATAATAACAGTTACCATTGTTGAAAAATCTCCTTGGGCCATGTCTGGTGCTTTCCTTGTGTCTAATTTTCCCAACAGACCAGAGGTAGACATCATTATTATACCCATGTAGTAGATGAATGATGCAAAGATCGAGTAGAAAAATGATAAGGCTAAGGTCTGAGCTAGATCCCCAAGCCACAGGGAGAAAATAAGGGATTCAATCCTGTAATTTTCCTTCCATGTGTTTCATTCCTCTGAATCTGCTCTCAACATCCCCAAAGGTCTCCCTGTCCCAGGGTTAAAATAGATGCCATCCTTACCTGAGTTGACCCTTGGGATCTGGCATTCCTGGCTCCTCCCTCTCTGTGACACAGCCCCTTCCCCGGTCTTCCACAGCCCCAAAACTCTTCTGCTTGCTTCCTTCCTGCTGGGTCACCACCTCCACCATGTTCCTGGCTTCCTGCTGCATTCTACTACCTCCGTGGGAAAAGGTAGAGCCCCACAGGGATGTGTTCTGAGCTACTTTGTCTTATGTTTTTTATTCATCTACTCACTGATTCAACATATCTCTGTGGAGCATCTGCTATAAATCAGCACCATGGGGCATTCAGATCTGGCAGTGAGCAAGAGAGGAAGCCTCAAGCAGATGACCTGAAACAGGTGATACCATTGTCTGTTGCAGCTAAGAAAGCGTTAGAAAGGAGAAGCAGATGGCGCCATGGTGAAGTGTGGCTGAGAAACAGCCCAACCCTGGGCAGGGAAGATGAGTGTTGGTCAGGGCCAGTTTGCTAAGGAAGCCAGCATTTAAGTTGACAGGTGAAGGATGGCTCAGAGGTATCTAACGGAAGAGTGTCATTCTGCAAATGCACCATGAAGGAAGTAAGATCTTTTGTAATTAAGAAGGGGAGCAAGAGGTAGAGGGAGAAGAATTAAAATGTGCCATATGGGTGTACCCACATTATGTACTGCAAACACATACTAGTAAAAATTAAAAATAAGGAAAGCAGATAAGAAGGCCCCTGATGAGTAAGTCAGAAGTTTCCAAAAAGCTTGGGAAAGGAAAAGCCAAGATGGGAGGCTAGAAAATCAGTGAGGCAAAAGTCACACAACAACCCCAGACTGCAGATAGGGTTTTGCACTTTCTCCAAAGAGAGTGAAGTCATTCAAAGCTTTCAGCAGAGGCATGACATGGTCTCACTTTCATAAGGCCACTCTGGCTGCCACAGTGAGAAGAGGAGCGGCAGTGTTGGGAAAGCACCAGTGTTCCTGACCTGGCTTACTTCTATAGCCTTTACATACTTTCTTCCCTTGTGCTATCACTCTTCTGTAGTGCAGCTTACATGGCTGTTTCCCCCCGGGTATATTTATTGCATTTTTTAAGATTCAAGTGTAATGCACAATTACATACTTATTGTAAAAACAAGTTTAAGTATAAAATCTAAAGTGAGCATCTACTTTGTTTCTTCACTATAAAGCACTTCTCCATGGAAGGGAGAGGATTGATCTGGACCCTATTTTCATGCATTTCCAAGTCAAAGTCAAAACTGAAAATGCTGCTGTCAGGATATTTGGGCCATTTATTCATAAATGTAAATCTTCCCTTATTAAAAATAGTTGTAGCTATGGTAGTCAGGTAGCTAGACACTTGCAGCCTGAAGGACACAGAAGGCACATAAGTATCATGCGTTGTGTGTTATAGCTAAACAAAGACACAAAGACCTCAATGTCTAATACATTTGCAATCACTTGTTAGGTCTGAGATCTAAAATGACCCCACAGAACACAATGACATCTTAAAATTACATTCTAATACTCTGCCACCTGGCTTCTATTTCTAAAACAAGGCACACAGCATTCCTGAGTTCTGTGGCCTATACCCAGTGATACCAGAAAGGGGAACATTCTTTTAACATGTTCACCATTGGGCAAGAATATGTCTCACTACCAGGTGGCTTGCACCACCAGTGGTACATGCATGACTGGCCCATGTATGACTGTACCACTTCAACCACTAACAGTATAAGCCACCAAATGAAGCAGTCATGCACGGACCACTGGAAGTTTAAGTGGGCAGGAACTGCTGAAGACCTTCCTTCTCTGAGCAGAGAGCTGATTTAGATTCTTATGCTCAAGGCCCCTGAGGGAACCACTGGAAAGGAACAAAGAAGACATTTTTGCGATATTAACTTCTGAGGTGACCTTTAAAGAAAATGTCCATAAGCATCATAATTCCCTCAACCCCAAAAGCGACCTGTGTGTGATAAAAAGGCATCCAACTGCACACTCTTAGTGCAGCTGTCACTGTGACACCACCCGCCTTCTCGCTTGAAGGCGCAGCTCTCTATTTTCCTGCACGACCGCTTAGTGACTTGGCGGAAGTCTTCCCTCAAGGGCACCAAAAGCCAAGGACCAAGGAAAGAGGAGCCCGTTCACAGCTGCACCAGAGCCTAGACCCCCAGTGACAGCTAGGCTGGCAGACTATCATAAGACCACCACGGTAATCTCTTGTTGAACGTTTTCCGTGTTTTCAATATATTTGACACTACAATATATTTGCTTCATATATATCGTAAATGTTGTGAAAAGAAATAGTATTGACTATGTAACCTGCTGTATGAGTCTGCCCAGGTTATCATCACAACACAAACAGGCAGGTGAGGGCCGTTAAGAACAGAAATGTAAACAAGATAGAGAATAGGAAACAAGAAGCAAATGAGAAGAAGACTAATTTGGAGGAAGGGAACGGGAAGTAAAAGAAACCAGGATATGTATCAGCTCCCATGATGAAGGTAATCATTATGTACTCCAAACATGTACTAACACAAATTTAAAATTAAATTAGAAAATAATAACAATTCATTTCTTACAGCCCTGGAGGGTGGCACTCCAAGATCATGCGCTAGCATGTTGGGCTCCTGGGGAGAGCTCACACTCTGGATTTCACACAGCTGCCCTCTCACCACGGTTTCACACAGAATTTTCTCTGTGGCTTAGGAGGCAGAGAGGCTGGTGTCTCTTCCTGTTCCTATATGAACAACGGTCCACTGATGGCTCAGTCTTATGACCGCCTTTAACCATAACAACCTGCTTAAAGTCCCATAACCCTTTATATTACAGCTTCGACATTCAAGGTTTGAGAGGATACACCTCAGTCCTTGAAAACTGACCACTCCTCCCTTCTTTTCACTGTAACCTTGGAGTACATCTTTCTCTTTTTGCACTGCCAAACTGAAACATAAAATATTCCTCTGTTCCCAGCCCGTGAGCTCTCTTACCTAAAACAACAACCTGAAACGACAGATTGCTAGTAGCAGGTGAATATTAAAAGCTGGACATGATTTCAGGGAACACCAGCCTTAGACACCCATCAGCCGTGTGCCAAGGTCAACTCCAACTTGGAGCCAGAACAAGGTGCATCATAACAAGGAATTCTGGGACCCTGCCTCACATCTGATCTCAAATGCCAGGAACCTCAGCTTTCACTTCTGAGTAAGTTTTTTATTTAACATACCACATAGTGCTGTTTAGAGTTCCAAGATGTTGATCCAGTTGTCAATCAAGCCCTGCATTTGTCCTCCCTGCAACCACCCCGCCAGGAGAGCTGGTGTCGCAGAGGCAGAGCCCACCCTGATGAAGGGCTCCGAAGCCTTAACGTCTCCCTACAACCTTTCTTCATTCTGTTTCTAATCTGTCAACATGTTGTGAATATAGACTTTGTTAAAACCAATGACACTTTGCTGTCCCCAGTTCATCAGTTGGACCTTTTTAAAAGGTTGGCATTGGATAATGAATAATCTAGGTAATTTCTCTTCTAGAAAATATAAGTAAAACACACTACCAAATGAAATTGAAATTAAAGGAAAAGAATTTAAAAGGTGGAAAGCACAGGTGAACTGTTGAGGGCTTCTGCCCCAGAGGAGAAAGGGAAGACTGCTGTTATCAGGGGCTCTGGCACGTGCTCCAGGACAGAGCTCTGGCCATGGTGGTTTTTAAAATCACTTTTATATTACTGTTTGATCCAGACTTTGTATGAAAAGGTCACCTAAAAATTTAAATGGGAACATAGGTAATACTTTCTCTCATAATTCCAAGGTAGTGTTTTCATTTGGTCTCAGCATTTCTTTTCAAGTCTTTCTATTTTCCACCCAGTTTTCATCGATCATTTCAGTTCCTGGCAGCTGTGAAATTGAATCTCCTCTCTGAGGTGTCTCTAACCTCGCTGACTTGTTATAGTTTCTCTTTGCTGCTGAATTATTAAGGAGTACTGAGGCCAAGACGTGGTGACTGGAGAAGAGTAGCAGACTCTCATCATGGCATTTGTGCTTACATGTGATCACGTGTCCATGTTCTGAGGTTTGGACAGATGCAAAATGACATGTGCCCACCAGTGCAATACCGCACAGTGTAGTGTCAGTGCCCTAAAAGTCCTCTGTGGTCCACTTGCCCCTCTTTGCCCCCACCCCATGATGACCACTGAGTTCTTCACTGTCTCCACAGCTTAATGCATACAGATGGGCTCATACTGTGTGCAGCACTTCCTGATTGGCTCTTTTACTCAATAATATACATTTTAGGTTCATCTGTGTCTCTGCATGGCTTGGTGGTGCATTTCTGTTTAGTACTGAATGACACCCCATTGTCTGATGCACTGCAATTTACCTGTTCATATATCGGAAGGCATCTTGGTTACTGGGAAGTTTCCAGTTGTGAATAAAGCTGCTATAAATATCTGTGTGCAGATTTCACGTGTTTGTTGCCTTAAAAATATTTATTTGGAGTGTGTTGGTATAATTCACTGGTGGAACACTTGCCAAGCATGTTCAAGGAGCTGGGCTTGATCCCCGGCACCAGACACCACACATGCACACTCACACACACACACACACACACACACACACACATATCTAGTGCTGTCATCAGAGATCATGGCTGTTATGATATTAATCCTTCAGCACCCTTCATGGCAAAAAATAGCCATGTAGATGTTTCACAGCTGCTAGAAAGACTGTTTTTTTGTGTCACTTAAGTCATCCATTCTGGAAGTCCTCCCAGAAAAGCCTGGTGTGCAGTGGGGAGGTATGGCAGAGAAGAAAAGACCAAGAGTGAGTGCAGCCTCAAGGCAAAGAACCAGAGGAGGTGGCTCCAGGCGAATCCCACAGGAAGAGCCTGTGCACAGAAGGTTCTGCAGAGCCAGGGCCTACATGGCCAGTGACTGCAGGAGAAAGCATCCAGCTGACTAAGACCAGCGCTCTGCAGACAGACATAGCAGGTCTGGTTCTCACCATGGAAAGCTCATGCCTTCTGCACCACCATAGCACACACGCGCCTGGCATGCACTCTCACATGCGGTGAAAGGGAGCGTGACACCATCTGAGAACGCTGTCCACTAGACATGTGCATTTGAGTTTGTGTACATTCATATAGCCACATACAGATATGTACATACTACTGTACATATAATACAGCCAACAAATATGGTGTTCACACATGTGCATAGATATTCGTATACTATGCACTGTAATATATTTTTTAAAAGTGATAATTGCAATAGTTCTCCTACCTCATGTTCAGCTTGCTCTATCAGTTTCTGAGAGGCAAGTGTACAAGCCTACAGCTATTGTTGGAATTAATTTACTTCTCATATACAATTCTGTGAGTTGTTGCTTTCAATATTTTGAAGCAATATGCTTAGGTTCATGTTATGTTCATGGAAAATTGTCTATTCTATTTACATCTTCACTTGGTTACCCTTCACTGTGTTCCACACTACACTTATTTTCCCCATCCTCACTAGCCTGTTGGTCTTTTGGCACAAGTTGCCCATCACGAACAGATGAATGTCACTGTTGAGCGTTTAGTACGACTCTTGCTGTGTGTCCTGGTGGGGCCTCCTTCCCTGGGACCAGGACCTATGCCCACAGAGCATAGTGTTATGGCAGTCAAGAAATACAAGTTCCCAGAGTCTAGGGGAGTCATGCTGAGCAAGCTACCCCTGTTTGTAAGCTTTGGTCCTCCAATCCCTTTATCCCATCTTTTGGAGACAGTATCATAAAACAGTCACTGCTTCAGGGTACACACTGTATCCTGGAAACTGGTGCCTGTGGCAGCCATGCAATACACAGACCCAGAACTACAAGGAGCTCTGGAGTCACTGCCATGCTTATAGCAGAACACCTTTCCCATCTTCCAAAGTGTGCTGCCAGAGCCTCTTCTGAACTCTGCTGGGTTGTCACATGCAACACAAAGACGCTCACACTTTGAGCCCCTCCTGTAAGCCTCTCTGCATGACTCTTCCCTGGGGTCTCTTGCCCTGGGTTTCCCAGGCTCGCTGTTTTTCAGAGCCCTGTCCAAATAGTCAAGCCATTTGCCACTGCCCTTGAGTCTAAGTATACCTTTACTTTGGCTATCACATTCCCTTCTCAAGTGGGAGAACTATTACACTGCCCAACTCTGCCCACTTGGAAGATTTCCCCTCACTACTGTCTTTTGGGCCACTGCCCCCCAAGCAGGGCTGGAATACAGGACAAGTCCACTTTGGGCTCACACCAGCATACTGAGCTAGGCCACCCAACCCTCAAACCTATCAATTTTCCTCTTCTTTAGCTGAGCCAGGGAAGGCCGCTCCCCAGGATGCCAAAGGTGTGGATGAGGAAGAAGTACTTTTGCACCTTTGGAGGTGAGTAACCCTCTTCATGGGCTCACTCTCTGGGCCTCCTGAAGCCTGGTCCTGAGTGTACTGTGTTGTCTTACGGTGGATTGCTTGGGGACTACTCACGGCATTACACATCCACTTCCAATGAGCAGTTCCAGTCAGCTGCAGTGGATGTCCCCTAGATTTTCGTTTCTACCAGGGCCAGTACCTCATTCACCAAGGTTACTTTTTGGATGGTTTCTATTTCCTGCTGCAGGTGTCATAGACTTAGCCAGATGCATCATGGATCCTAGAAATCTTTTATGGGTTGATTGTGTACTACCCCAAATGGAATATATCGAAGTCCTAACCCTCAGTACCTCATAATGTTACTTTACTTGGAAATAGGTTCATTGCAAATGTAATTAGTTAAAGTAAAGGTTCCATAATCCAGTATAGTTATATCTTTATATAAAGGGGAAATTTGGACAAAAACAGCACAAGAAAATGCCATGTAAAGATGAAAACAGAGATCAGGGTGATTCCACCAGCCCAGGGATGCCAACGATTCCCAGAAGCCACCAGATGCCAAGGGAGAGACCCAGAACAGATTCTCCCTCATAGCTCTGTACAGGAATCAATCTTACCAACACCTTGAGTTTGGACTTCTAATATCCACAGCTCAGAGATGACAAATTTTTATTGCTTAAACTGGCCAACTGCAGGACTTTCCAGCAAGTAACCCGAGTCATGATCAGTTGCACTGATCATCCTGCCAGTGCCTGTTGGAAAGTCTACAGGCAGCTCTGTCAACCAGTATCTCCAGCACTGTGGACTCTGCCAGGTTACATGACTTAAGCAACAGGGCTGTTTGGACCATGGCTTTGACCTACTACACACTCTGAGTTCCTCTCAAAACTAGCAATTATTTGCATCACTTGATACCTAGGTAAGAGAATATTCCCAAGTGAGGAAAATGTTGCCTTTAAAACTCAAAAAGAATGGCCCTGAATCAAGGCCAGCAGTTTTCTGTAGCTGTTGGTTTCAAGCAGGAGCCTAAAGTGGTATCTTTCTATGGTCTGTTGGCCATTTCAGAACTTTAGAAACGTAATGGTCAATTCATTAGAAAGAAACAAATAGCTAAATAAATTTTACGAGAGGATTTCAAGATGGCAACCGGGTAGGCAGCAGAGAAAGAACCTCCCAGAGGAATGCCACTCAGACAAAGAAATATAGGAATATAACAACATGTGAAGGACAGAAAGGAAAGAGGTGGGTATCCTGAACTCAGGAAGGATCTGAAATGGGAATTGAAAACTAAGCAAAACCTCTTCTGGAGGAAAGGATCGGAGATCCGCCATGGTGCAGTAGGAGGGAGAGGAGAAGGAAGTCACCACTCCAAACACACCCTTGGCCCACGCCCTCGTTCCGGCATTCGCAGCTTCAGCTTCGGAGACCCACGCTCACGGAAGCCTCCCGACATGGCCAGGGGAGAGAGGAATTCCGAGAGCTGGTCCAGGGCTGGAGAGGGGAGGGCGCAGCCAGGAAAAGAGGCAATGGCGGTTGGGAGCAGTTGTTGAACCCATTGTGAGAATGAGAAGTTACCACAGCCACTGGGGCAGAGTCCCCACCCTGCGGCAACCTTCCTAATCAGCGCCTGGAGAGAATCAATGCAACTAGTACACAGCGCACCACTCCCAGCTCTGCGCCTGCCTCAAGGTGGTGACACCCTGCCTCTTCGCTGGGTGAGCCGCTACCGGAGGAGAGCAGCGGGGAACCTGGGCAGCGAGCCACGGCAACTCCCAGGGATCTGGCTGAGGAGCGGACGGGGGCTCCAGCACCGCAATGGGAGGGAGATGCAGATGGAGGTGGATCGCGTGGCTCCACGCCCTTCTCACTCCAACATCAGGCAGGAAGCACGAGCTGGGTTGCCGGAACTCAGCTCCCACCCTGAACTCTCTCTGGGAGCACCTTGAGTCTCGGTGGCTTGAGCAAGCACCGCCTGTTCCTGGCAACAATGGGACGAATCCACGGTCTTCAGGACTCACCCCCAACTATTAATGTGAGCACCAAGAGGGTCTCCTTACAGCTTGCACATATGAACCTTGCGTGAACCCATAGCAACAAATTAGGTGAAAAGCAGCAGACCGGGAGTCTGAAAAACAACAACATACTCTATACAGCAGACCCAAGAAAATCCTCCAACTCTATTCTAAAACTAATGTTTAAACTCAGTTCATACCCTGAACTAACACAATGAGAACGGGCCGGGGAGATTTCAAGCCCTTATTACCAAGCATCATAAGTTCGTCCAATGCCCAGCTTCAAGGGGTGGGGAGCAGTAATACTGGAGATCAGGAGGAGGGAGGAGGAGAAGAAAGGGCCTCCAGCATTGAGGCAGCAGGACAGAGCCGAACAGGTCACTGAGGGTGCCCTGACGGGGACATGTGCCCCGCGGCTGCTCCACTGTGGGCCCCGCAGCTGTTCCACTGTGGGCCGTGCTGAGGGCGCCCCATGGACTGGACCCGCCCCCACCCATAGCACAGCAACGGGACAGAGCCAGGCGGTGTGCTGTGAACATAGGTGCTTTTCCACCTCCGACCATGGCAGTTTGTATACACCCATGTATGTTATAGTATAGTCTGAGGCAGCTATATCTCTTCCCAAGGCGAGAGTCCAGGGGTATGGATAAACCCAGGAATACAGTTATTATCACAGGGAAGATGACTGATTGAGTGGTAGGGCAATGGAGATGAGGGAGGAGAAAATTGAATGATCAAATGGGCCATCATCTGTGTAACTGAGTAACATGTGAAGGTAACATTAAGTAGGACAGCATCCAGAGCTAATTCCCTTCTATGTTCTCTATAATTTTGTATTTCCTCAGTCATTTTTGTATTAACAGAAGTGAAGATAACTTTATATTATACAGCATCCAGTGCTAATTCCCTACTATCTTCTCTATAATTTGGTATTTCCTTTAATGTTTATGTGTTAACTAATGTGAAGATAACATTATGTAATACAGCATCCAGTGCTGATTCCCTAAAAAAATAAAAATAAAAATAAAATAAAACTCAAAAAGACACCATGTGCTGTGCTACTGCTAACAACAAGAGGCACCCTGCACAATAACTTCTCTCCAAACGTACATCCTGGTGTGCCCCAGACCACCAAACCCTTAAGACAAAGCAGTGTCCTGCAGCATGTCCAGACTCAGTCTGTGAATGTGAGAGTACAGTGTTCACATGAGAATCTAAAAACCTTCCTGAGAAACATGGAAAACAGTGTGTGGACCAGGCTGATGACATAAACCAGAGCACAGCCACCCATTCTAGGAAACCTACCACACCCACTGGAGCCCCTAGAACTGGAATATGTTCACATGCTCAGCAACATACTATCTTCCACCAGGACCTAGGTAGCTTTTCCCAGGGTCATGCTGGTGAATTAAATGAGGCCACATGGAGGGCCACTTCCCTCATTTTCTTTCTAAATCTTTGGGGGTAGCACTAATCTCAGTCCTTCCACCTGGGACGGAGTATTATTTCATATCATATTTTGGCTGGCAGATTCAAGGACTTTCCTACTACAATGGCTCTTGTACCACAGACCAGAAATCACTATGAGGGTTTGGCCAATTGATAGGCTTGTACACTGTGATGGTTAATTGGGAACTAGAGAAATGACCACAAAATGTATCCATGGATCCAGTGGACCCATCCTGAGATAAACCTCAGCTGGGGCTCCATTAACAACCTGCACTCTGTAGGTTTCTATTCAGACAGGTGACCAAGATGGCCTTTAGGCCCCAGAGTGTCAGGCTTGGCTTGGATTCTACACTCAGCTGTACTAAAATCATCTGATTCGCTTCTTTTCTCCACTACATAGCTACCCACACAAATGGCCGTGTATCTTTTTCTGGAAGAACTTGGAAAATCCCTCCTCTGTGTACCTGTCTCAGAACTCCAGGGAAACCCTGCCTTCCGTCAACGAGCTCTGGACCTTGAAGCAGGATCACGCCTGCAGGTTCAGCCAGGGTTCATGAGTCTTTTATGTAGCAGCTGACCCTGCTGGGTGTGTTAGACAGCTTTCACTGTGACAATACCTGATACACAAGCGTAAAAGGAGTAAACGTTTACTTTGGTTCATGATTTCAAAGGTTTGAACTCACAAGGCAGAAATATCACAGTGGAAGGCTGCAGTGGCTTTACTCAGATGACAGTGGCCAGGCAGCAGAGAGCAAGAAGGCTGGAGGGGAACGGGTTGGGGGCCAGATGCAGCCCCAAGTCACAGCCCATGACCTACTCCTTCAACGGGGCCCCACCTCTGGCTTCCATCACCTCCCAATAATGTGATCAGATTGTGGTCTCCTTGCTGGATTCGTCCACTTGGCGATGTTAGAGCCCCATGAACACTTTCCAAAAGCCCATCCTCTAAACTCAGGAGACTCTGGGGGCCACCTAAGATCTGACCCATGTCACCAGGTTTCTACACATCTCATGTTGATCTCTCTTAGCGGCATCAGTGGTTAACCAGTATCCTGTGGGACACTCTTCTCTCTAGACAGTAGAAGCGCCCTGCTCTGTGAGCCGCTTTCACGGAGGACCATCCCCTGACCACCTGTCTGACCTTGCTGCCTTTATACCTTCCCTCTTGCTGTGAAGCGCAGTCCCTGGCCTCTTCCATAAGCCCAATTCCTCAGAAGCTACTTTCATTCCTGGCTGCAGTGCACAACACTACTGGGCTTCCCAGCGATGCAGGTGTCCACCGCGCTAGCCTCACCCCCACCACCATGGGAAATGGGCCACTTCCTAACTCCCTGAAGCACACAGTTAAACGGTGGAATTGCTGATCTTCAACGATGTATGCAGCCTAGCAATTATCAAAACTCCTTGAGTCTTGTGACTTTTCTTTTTCATACTCCGCCTTAGCTCTGGATTTTCCAGTTCTTTTAATTTAGTTCTGCCAGTACCTGTTGCATTTTTCCTCCCAGGTTGCAAGAGCCACCGTGGCAGTACATCAGGGCTGATCCCCGGGACTGCTGTCACAGCACCAAGTTTTGGGGACAGGGAGAGTGTCCTCATGTGATCAAACTCTTATTCCTCTTTCCAGATATTCCACGTCTTCTGTGCACTAAGGCCACAGCCTGTGGGATCTGTGAGGCAGACTCCCCTGGTTCCTCCTGGTATTACTGAGCAGACCTTATAGCCTTTCAATGTACAATACTTTTTCCACTTGTGTTGTGATACAGTTTGACCTAAGAGGCTTATTCTGTTTTCTATTACTATAATGAAATCTCAGGGACTAGGTAATTTATAAGGAGCAGAACGTTATTTGGCTGAGAGGTGCAAGAGTATGGTGTTGGCACCTGCTTGGCATTTGGCAGAGGCTTCTTGCTGCATGTAGCATGGAGAAAGCATCATATGGTGAGATGGAGCAGGGTGATGCTCTGGTCTCTTCTCCATATAGAGACTAACGCCATCAGGAAGTCCCCACCATTAGGACCTCATGTGACTCAAATTATCTCCCAAAGGATCTACTTCCAAAACGTCCAGCATATGATTTCCAAAACTGAATCCCTAAGACATGGATTCCAGGTGACATGCTCAAATGACACCACCAAAGTAATGATCTGTTGGCAAAGAAATGAGGTGGCAATGGAGTCTGATGAGCATTGTCTTGTGCATATTGTCCAGGAGGCATCTATCTTACTTGAAGCCTCAGCAGGGCTCCCAAGCAAGAGGGGGAATGGAGTATATCTTCTAACCAGTCAAAAGGGATTTGCGGGCTGTGGGGAGAGCCTATCTCACACGAGTCCTGAGAGTCCCTGCTCATTCTTGCTGGATACATCAAGAATCAGGGCCTGGTCCTCCTTTATTCAGGCTGTTCACCATGGCTGAGTTTCCAGTGAGTGCCCAAGGGCTGAGCTAATGCCCCCAGCAGGCTTGCTCCCACTTACTATAACAGGGGTGAAGTCCCCAAGCTCAGCAAGCCTGTCTTGTAACCTAGCCCACTGCATGGGCAACACTTGTCAGAGACCCTCTGTGTCCTGCTGCTGGAATCAAAGGGTATGGGGAATAGATGTGGACTAGTGCTAAACTCTGGCTCCTGCCCTTGCTGTGAGTAATAAAGTGCTATCTCTGACCCGAGGGCCTGTGTCTTATGCTGGCATCTAGGCAGCTGTACAAGTTGATTTGCAAATGAAACAAATTCCCAGACTGCACAATCCTTCATGCAGGTCCAGGGGACACCTACTCCGAGACCGCCACTCTGTGTCTGCAGTCCCAGCCCTGCGTGTGTCCTCTCTCCCCTTGTATATACAGGGAGTGCAGTATCACTCCTGGGCAGTAAGTGTGGTGAAATAACAGAGCACATTTCCTAGGACTTGCTCAGGGGACCTCACAGCTTCCGCCTGGACCTCCTGGAGCACTTGCCTTGGGGAAGCCAGCTCTTCTTTAAGAAGTCCTGGTGCCCTGCCTTGCCCCTGCTAAGGACGCCCTGAAGCCATCACCTCAGATAGCTCTAGCTCATCCTCCTCACAGGTGCCCCCTCTCACTTTCAGAATGGTCTGCTGCCCCGAGCTTAATCAGACTTAAACTGGGTCCCTCCCCTGGCTTCCTATGGTCTTTCCACTGCTGTCACACTGCCCTCCCAGGAGCTATGGTCACACCTGCAAGCCTGCCCTCACACTGTGCCTTTAGTCTCCAGCTCTCCTGCTCTGTGGTGGCTCAGACTTCCCTGCTGCCAGTCTCCCTGGAAAGCCACAGCCACAGGGAGGAAATGGAGAGAGAAAGTAAGTGTGGAAGGATGCGAATAACAGAAGGTCTCCCACCCCCACCACTGTGGATTGGGCCTCTGCACTGAGCTACAACCCCAGCCCTTTTCCCCTTTTCATTTTTTACCTTCAGATGGACTCGTTAAATCGCTAAATTGCATAGGCTGGGATCAAACCTATGATCCTCCTGCCTCAGCCTCCCAGAGTGCTAGGATTACAGCACACCCAGCTAAAGCATTTTTCCTTGAAGCAAAATTTTACATTTGCCTTAGAAAAAGATAACAAATGCTAACAAAGATGTGGAGAAAGAAGAACTGTTATACTCTGTGGCTGGGAATGTAAATGAGTAGAGGCATCATGTAGAACAACATGGAGTTTACTCAGAATGGCAAAAGTAGGGTGACCGTATGATGCAGATGTTATGGTGTGTGTCTGGATGTCACCCGGAAGCCTCACGTAGTTATGGGGGGTGGTCTTTTCAGAGGCGGAATCCAGAGTTTGTGGTTGACTCATGGTCCGCTGTGGGATGAAGAGTGTGACACCCCTCCCTAGGGCGGGAGCTGCATACAATACACAGGACAGAGCGGGGCTTGTCCCTTCTCCCTCCTCTTGTTGCTTTTGCCATCTTCCATTGCCATAAATGATTCCTCCTCTGCCTTGGACTAAACCTCTACAAACTGTGAGCTAGATAAACCTTCCTTCCCTTAACTTTGGGTGCTGGGTATTTTGTCTCAGCAATGAGAGAAAAGTAGCTAAGACACCAGCTATACCACTGCTGGGCATATATATCTGAAGGAAATGAAGCCAGTCTGTCTGAGTATCCATATGCCCGTGTTCATTGCAGTGGTATTCAAAATAGCCAAGACGAGGAATTCACTCATGTGTCCTTCAGGGGAAGAGTGGATTTTAAGAGTGTGGTATATGCCCATCGTGGAATATTTCCTACCAAAGGAAAAGGAATTGAACCCTATATTTCATGCTAACATGGACAAAGCTGGGGGATGAACATGACACTAAGGAAGTAAGACAGGCACAGCGAGACACAGGGGCCATGATTTCGCTTCTGTAGAATGAAAACAAGCTGACTTTAGAGATCAGGGAACAGAACAGCGACAATGGCAGAGGCTGGGAGGACAGGAGGTCTGGGGAGAAGCAGAAAGATTGGGTAAGAGGGGCAGACATCAGGGATAAATTGTGCAAAGGATTATACAAAACAGTGATTGCAGATGTAATATCAAGGTATGTATTTCAAAACAGCTACAAGACCCCAAGTGTTCCCATGACAAAGAAATGGTAAGCATTGAGATGAAAGGCATATTAATTGTCCTGACTTGATTGCTAAACAGTGTATAGATATATGAAAACGTATCGCCTAGTGTGGTAGCACATTCCTGTAATCCCAGCACAAAGGAGGCTGCAAGTTCAAGGCCAGGCTGGACTACAGAGCGAGTTCAGGGTCAGCCTGAACTACCTAGTTGGACCCTGTTTCAAAAAAAATCAAAAAGAAAAGAAAACATATCATATCAATTAGTATGTAGAATTATGTTAATTAAATTTTAATGTAAAAATTAAAAGTAGGAAGTAACAGTAGTTGCAATCTTTTTTTTGTAGTAGGAAAAACACCATCTCTGCATATAAACAGGGATAATGTTAAAGAACACTTACCAGCAAGTATGGCATAGGCACCACTCAGAAGGGACGGGACCAGAGCATGGGTCTGTGGCTTAGTGTTAACCCTTCAGCAGGTGACTGAAGCACTGCAGGGCCAGGTGGGACCCAGGAGAGGGGTACAGGGAGCTAGGGGTGCAAATGCTAGGGAGGTTCAGAGCAGTGGTCATTTTCCAACCACCAAACTGCAGCAGTTGTCCTGGCTTGAATACGAACAGTGAATTTTTGGCCCAAACAGTGAATTTTTCAAACATTTGAAGTCATAGCACACGCAATTTGCTGGCCTACTTTTTTCAGTTTAACAATACATTGTAAGCATTTCCCATGGGGGACAATTTCTATGTTTATCTCTTGGTTCCTAGAAAGGATTTGAGGAAAGTGGTTTTGAATCAGAATAAGAGTGTTAAGGAACAATTGCTTTAGGCCTCAGAAAATTCTTTTGAACAACTCGCTTTGTAATGGGGAACTTGTCCCCCTTCTGTGAGGACAGAGACCTTCTCTATTGGGTCACTGCTGCGCATGCAGGTCCTTCAGAGCTGCCTGAACTACGTGAGATGAGAAGAAAACATCTGTGGAATAAATGGGGGAAAGGGACGTTCTGTGTGCAACAGGAAAACGTGGTGGGAAAGAGCTGACATTTATGACTGATAATTACACAGGTAACCAAAACTAACAATTTTTTAATTAGCATTTCCATTACACCCAGTCTTCTGGCAATCTGTCTCACCATTTCCATCTGTTCAGCACATAAAGGGGTCATCAATTTAGGTTTTCTAAATGAGTTTCATGTAGATTCTACTAGGATTAAAGATTACGGGCTACGTATGTCTTGGAACTGAAGTGAAATTAACGTAGGATAGAAGAAATAAAAATAGGTAGAAGGGAGACAAGAAGATTGTATCTTTAAGGAAATGGTGGTTTTACAGACACGGTAGCTTTAAGGCATGAGGATGCACCGTTCTTCTTTTCTTTTTTTTTTATTTGAGACAGGGCTCGTTTGAGGCCCAGGCTGGCCTCAAACTCAAAGTGGCCCTCCTGCCTCAGGCTCCTGAGTGCTGGGATTACAGGCGTGCACCAGCAACCCAGTTTAAAGGATAATCCAATTTATGCGCGGTTACCCATACCTTCACTCCTGGAATATGTTTCTTTTCAGTGGTGACCAAACACAAATTGCTAGGAACCTTGAAGCTACCGTGAGTTCATTAATTCCAAAAGTTATCTCAAAGACTTCTGTTTTCAAAAGAAACAATACATAAGCAAAACCCTTAAGTGGGTACCATACCTCTAAACTTCAAACACTATAAATAGTTTGTGTTCTAACCAGGTGATAAAGTCAGGTTTTATTTTAACCCCCTAAAGAGAAAAAAAACTCACTTTAAAACAAATGAACAACAGAGGCCAGGTAACAAGGAATGTCTTGAGGAACAGCATCCAGGATGGTATATCCTAAGGGTGCCCCAAGCCCACACACAAATCCCCAGCCTGGGACCACTGTGTGTCTCAGCACAAGCACCCTTTGAGTGTATCCCATCCCAGGCTGACCTCCTGAGTCGGGCTCATCTGGAAGGCTGTTTCTGCAGTGGCACCTGAGAAACCTACCCAAGTCAAGCTGAGGTCCCCACCACCTCCAGTGACCTTGTTCCATGACTCCGCACTTATTTTAACTTACATTTGAGTTTACTAGGGTAAGAGTTCTGCTACTTCAGTTTCTGCCGGCAGCATCTAACTTCCATTTTTACTGCTATAGCACAAAACTGAAATTATTTTTCTTGCAATTAATTTTCCAGTCTTTTGTGCCTTCTACCTTTTTTGGTCCCCCTCTACTAATTCATCTCAGCTCACATTTTCCTGGTTTTAAATCATCTTGATGTTTGTCAGTAGAATGGTATCAGTGATTCTATATCATTAAATCATAAGCTTATTTTGGAACAAAGAAAATTTTTATTTTTTAAATCTTAAGAAAGTATTTTGCTATTATTATTCTTCAAAAAAAAATGTCAGCTTTGCTTCCAATACACAGAGCACTACACAACTACAGTTTTCGGCAGAAATAGAAAATAAAGTTTTCTATTAGATTTAATGCATGTTGGCCAAGTCTCCCTGATCCCTCCTTTATAAACCCACCCTTTTTTATAACCCTTTTCTTTGTTTTTGGTTTTTTAGACATTCCATAACGGTGTCATGTTTGGTTTTCTGGGCACCTTTGAAATTCCTGAGCTCCTGGGAACCCAGGTCCCTGGATGCTTTACATGTTTATACAGCACTATTGAAAAACTTCTAGGGGAGCTGCCTCTGGTGCCAGATTTTCTTTCTGAAGCACTGAGCCTTTGATCTGACTTGTTTGCCAGGACATCTCGGGGATGTTCTCCCCCTGATTCCTGTCCAGGTTGTTCAGAGGAAATGTCTGAAAGCCTGCTGCCTGCTGAGCCCTGTCAAAGTCAATGTGCACCCTTTGGCCTTTGCTCTCAGCGCATGGAAAGGGGCTTCCTCCTTCAGCACAGGTGAGGCAGTGGGGGAAAAAAGCTTTCATCTTGCATGCATCATGGAGAGTAAAACAGGAAGAAGCAGAGTAGCCCCTTTTAGACTTTACCAGATCCTTTCTTTAATTGGAATTATTTTATTAAAAACCCTGAAGAGAAATATAATGACAAAACACAATGAAAAAAACTAGAGCATATTAGTGCAGAGTGGGTTCCCTTGCTCTCATTAGTTTTTATTCCCTTTGTTCTTAACACTGAGCTTTTCAGTCCTTGTGCTTTGGTGATGGATATTCCTTTCAGTGTGAGGCAGAGGGGGTCAAGTGAGAAGAGCCTCACTGACACATACCTAACCCAACAGCTCTGTCAAGTTGTAGCTGCCTGGTAGAACTCTAGAGACAACCTTGTGGGAGACAAGCTGAACTCCAGATAGCACCAGCAGCCTGGGTGACTGTGTCCTCACCCCTCCCCCACTGGCGTGGGAACCAGGTTGGGTCCCAGGCAGCATCTGGAGCCCTGACCATGACCTCCACCCCTACAACTTTGCTAAAGCAGGGCTGCACTCCAGACAACTTCAGGAACTTCGATGGGCAACCCCTGGCCCTCCCCAACCAGCGTGCAAGCCAGGCAGAGCTGCAGACAACTTCTGAAGCCTCAGAGACCGTGACCCCCCTGACCCCTCCTCCACTGGCATGGGAGCCAACTGAACACTGGAAGGCTTTGAGAACGTTGGCAACTTCACCCTTCCCCCACACACCACATCAGGAACCACGCTGAGCACCAGAGACCTTTGGGTCCTTGCCACGCCACTCTCACAACATCATGGGACTGCAACTGGGCTCGAGAGAACCTCTAGATCTTTGAAAATGACAAAACAAAGAAACAAAATGAAATCTCAGACTTCTACCCCACCCAGAACAGTCCAGGAGACAGTGACACAGAAGAGCTTGGAAGTCATACACATGGAATTTCTGAAACAACAGCACCTGAAGTAAAGAAAAACTCCATCAGGCCATAGAAGACATCAGATCAGAAATAATATCTCAAGTAAAAAAAGAAATGACAACAATAATGAAAGAATTGCTCAGCACATCTAAAGAACACATAAATAAAAAAATAATGAAAACATTGAATGAACAATGTAGGAAAGAATTAGAATGTATGAAACAGATTCAAACAGATATCCAGGAAATCAAAAGTTCTATCAAAAACTGGCAAAAGCACTTGAACTAAGCTGAAGATAGGCTTTCAGAGCTTAAAGACAGAGTTGCAGCTAACGATCATGAAAGGAAGGGTCTCTTAAAATAACAAGGAACAAGAAAATAACAATTCAACATTTGCAGGATAAAGCAAAGAAAATCAGTGTAAGACTAATAGGTATCAAAAGAGCAGGAGTCAGCACAAGTGACATAAAAAGACTATTTGCAGAAGTAAAAGAGTAAAGTTCTCAAGCATGGAAAAGGAATTGGAAACACATGTAAGTGAGGCATATATAACTCCAATTAGTCATAACAAAAATAAATATATGTCCAGACATATGGTGATCAAGATCCCATAGCAAAATAATAGAATATTAAAAGCTGTTAGAGAAAAGAAACAGATCACCTACAAAGGAAAGCACATCAGAATCACGGCGGATTTCTCAACACAAACCATCAAGTCAAAAAGAGCTTGGAGTGAAGTATTTTAGGTCCTGAAAGAAAACAACTTGCAACACAGATTGATGTACCCTGCAAAACTATCCTTCAAAATTAATGGACAAATAAAATATTTCCATGATAAAGAACAACTGAAGAAATTCATGTGCGCCAAACAAACACTACAAAGAGTACCAAAATATAATCTAGAAAGAGATAAAAATGACCACAATTTCAAGAACAACAATAGAAAGGACCCACCAAGCAGAGCTAACAGTTAAACAGAGAGAAAAAGGAAGAACCAACAGCAGGAAAATAACATGACACAGATAAGCCAATACATATCACACAATAATATCACTTATAACCATCAGTGTAAACAGTCTCAATTCACCAATCAAAAGAAGCAGACTGGCAGAGTGGATCAAGAAACAAAATACAACAATATGCTGTATACAAGAAACACATTAAACTCCAAAGGAAATTCATAGGCTGAATATCAAAGGATGGACAACAATACACCATTTGACATGGAACCCAGAAAAAATCAGGGGTAGCTATTCTGTTTTCAGACAATGCAAATTTGAAACCAAGAATGATCAAAAGAGATAAAGAAGGTCACTACATACTTGTTAGGGAAAAACTTCAAGAAGAGATAACAATCATAAATATCTATGCACCAAATACAGGAGCACCCAACTATATAAGACAAATTCTAACCAATGTGGCAAATGAAATAAGCAGTAACACAATTATAACATGAGACTTTAACACCCCATTGTCACACAGATAGATCAACTAGACAAAAAATCAGCAAACAAATAACAGAACTAAACCAAACTTGTGAACAAATGGACTTAGTAGACCTTTACAGAGTGTTCCACCCAACAACATCAGGATACACATACTTCTCAGCTGCACATGGGATGTTCTCTGAAATAGACCATATACTAGCACATAGAACATGCTTAAATAAATGCAAAGGAATTGAAATTATGCCATACATACTGTTGGACCATAGTGCAATAAAATTGAAAATTAATGACAAAAGAAAACACAAAAACTCCATAAACACATAGAAATGAAATAACACCTTCCCGAACAACCAGTGGGTCACAGATGAAATTAAACAATATGTACAATCAAACAAAAACGCAGACACAACTTACAGGAATCTGTGGGATGCAACGAAAGCAGTCCTCAGAGGGCAATTCATAGTGGTGAATTCCCACCTCAGGAAAACAGAATGAGCACAAATAATCTTACGCTGCACCTCAAGCTTCTAGAAAAAGAAGAGTAAGTTGAGCCCAAAACCTAAAGAAGGCAGGAAATTATAAATATCAGAGCAGAAATTAATGCAATTTAGACTAAAAAAAACCAATGAATTAATGAGTGGAAGGTTGGTTCTTTGAAAGAATAAATAAAATTGATAAACCCATAGCCAACCTTATCAAAAAAGGGGGAAAAATTCAAATTCATGCAATAAGGAACAAAAGGGATGAAATCACCAGAGATCCTGTAGAAATTCAGAAGATCATCAATACATACTTTGAGAATCTTTACTCTCATAGGATGGAAAACACAGAGGAAATGGACAGATTCCTAGATACATATGAATTACCAAAGCTGAATGAAGAAGATATAAAAGTCTTGAATAACTCAGTATCAGCCAGGAAAATGGAAAATGCAATTTAAAAATTCCCACAAAGAAAAGCCCAGGTCCTGATGGATTCACTACTGAATTCTACAAGAAATATATAGAAGATTTAATGCCAATTCTTCTCAAATTCTTTAATGAAATTGAAAAGGAATTCTTCCTAACTCATTCCTAGAGGTACGTATTACTCTGATACCAAAAGCAGAGAAAGACCCAACCAAAAGAGAGAACTATAGGCCAATCTCCCTAATCAATATAGATGCACAAATTCTCAATAAAATACTAGCAAACAGCATGCAACAAATTATCAAGAGGATTATATACCCTCTTGTGGGATTCATCCTCAAGTGGGATTCATCCCAAGAATGCGGGGATGGGTCAATGTATGCAAATCAATTAATCTAATACACCATGTCAATAGAGCTAAAGACAAAAATCACATGATCATCTCAACTGATGCAGCAAAAGCTTTTGATAAAGTCCATCACTTACTCATGATAAACCGCCTATAGTAAACAGGAATAGATGGCATTTACCTCACTCTGATCAAAGCCATCTATGACAAACCAATGGCCAACATTATACTAAATGGACAAAAATTGAAAGCTTCCACTTTAAAATCAGGAACAGGACAAGGATGTCCATTGTCACCACTGCTCTTCAATAGAGTTCTGGACATATTAGCCAGAACAATTAGACTAGAGAGATAAATAGAAAGAATAAGGACAGGAAAGGAAGATGTGGAATTATCATTATTCACAGATGACATGATACTCTACAAAGAAGACCCCAAAAACTATACAAAAGGCTTATAGATTTAATAACAAAATTCAGTAGCATAGCTGGCCACCAAGTCAACACTAAAAAATCAATAGCTTTCCTGTAAAGAAACAACAAACAGACTGAGAGAAAAATTAGGGAAACCACACCTTTCACAACAGCATCTAAGAAATGAAATACTTGTGAATCAATCTAACATAGGAAATAAAAGATCCATACAGTGAAAATTACAGTACTCTAAAAGAGAGATGAAAGAGGATTTCAAAAAATGGAAAGATATTCTTTGCTCATGGATAGGAAGAACCAACACTCTGAAAATGGCCATACCCCCAAAATTGTTGTACAGATTCAATACAATCCCAATTAAAATACCATTAGTATACCTCTCAGATCAAGAGAAAACATTCCTAAAATTCATCTGGAACCAGAAGAGGCCTAGAATACCTAGAATGGGCAACACAGGAAAGGCAGAAGGCATCACAATCCTTGACTTGAAATTATACTACAAAGCTACTGTGATAAAATCAGCATGATACTGGCAAACAAAACAGATGTAAAGATCAACTGAACAGATTAGAAGAAGCAAACACAACTAGTAACACACTCAGCCACCTTATCTTTGATGAAGGGGCCAAACATGTTCACTGGAGGAGAGATAACTTCTTTAATAAGTCGTGCTGGCAAAACTGGCTTTCCACATGCCGAAGACTAAAACTAGACCCATGCCTATCACCATGCACTAAATTAAAGTCAAAATGGATCAAAGATCTAAATAGTAAAATGGAAACACTAAATCTACTAGAAGATAAAGTAGGTAAAAATCTTGAAGACATAGGAGCAGGCAGAGTTCATGAGCAAAATCCAAACTGCACAGGAAATATTTCAAAGAATCAACAACCAAGATCTCATCTTATTAAAAAGTTTTTGCACATCAAAAGAAATCACCAACAGAATAAAAAGAAAAATCCACGAATTGGGAAAAAAATTTAGCCAACTGCCCCTAAGACAAAGGACTTCTATCTAAAACATATAAAGAATTTAAAAAATCAGGCCCCTAAAATTCAAAGATGCAATCCAAAAATGGGCATCTGAGATGAATACACACATCTCAGATGATGAAATACTAATGACAAATAAATATATGAAAAAATGTAGAAATTTTTCAACATCACTGGTCATTTGAGAAATGCAAATTAAAACAACACTGAGATTCCATTTCAGCCCAGAAAGAATGGCTATCATTAAGAAATCAACCAATGACAAATGTTAGAGGGGCTGTGGGGAAAAGGAGCACTTCTCCACTGCTGGTGGGAGTGTAGATTGGTGAAACCACTGTGGATATCAGTGTGGAGATCCCTCACAAAACTAGGATTAGAAGTCCCACTTAACCCAGCTATTCCTGTTCTGGTGTGTTTTGTTTTTTTTTTCAGAAGAATTAAAAACATCATACCGCAGCAACATATATGCACCCATGTTTATGGCAGCACAATTGGTCACAGCTAAATCTTGGAAACAAAACAAATGCCCATCAACTGAGGAACGGATAAAAAATATGTTTTTTTTACAATAGACTATTACTCAGCTATAAAGAAAGATAAACTAGAGGCTTTTATAGATAAATGGATGCAACTAGAGACCGTACTCATAAGTGAAATAAATCAGACCCACACGTGTAAACATCATCTGTCTCCCTAGTGTAAGAAACTGAAAGAGCAACTAAAACCCAAAATGTACAATAGACATTATGAAAGGGAAAGGAATTGCTCAGAGGAAGGAACAACTAGGATGAGGGAAAGGAGAAAAAGAAAGACGGGAAAATACATACATATGTATGTATATAGAAGGATAGCTGGGATAACTGTACTGCTGAAGTTTAATGGCTTATTGAAAGGAGCAGTTAATGCCTATTTTTTTTCTTCCTGACCAATTGTGCATGCTTATATCTGGTAATCTGTACAACTAATTTGAAGACAACGATATGCAATATAACAACCATTGGTGAACTCGTACCATCTTGTCTAGTGAAACTCTGTAGCATTTCTAATGTTTTGTTTGTTTTTACTTTTTATTCTCTTTAATGGTTTGATCAGTCTGCATTCTTACATCTGGTAATCTGAGCAACTTCAGTTATGTAATATACCAATCACTGTTAATTCCTATCATTTTGTTCTGAAACCCTGTATTATTTTTATTGTTTTTGTCTATGTTGTTGGTATTTTGCTACTTTTTTGTTTAATTATTCTCTTTAAAATTAAAAAACAAAACCTAGAGTCAGATGAGAGCATGAACAAATGAGCCTGCCGATGAGATTCTAGAACTGATACTAACTTAAGGGCCCTGTGCTTAGTTGTTAGCCTTAGGTCTCCAGGCTGTGAAACAAATATGTTGAAATGGAAGATATCACCCTGTCAATGTGGTATTTGTGGCCTTTGTCAATATGATGCCCATTCAGTGCTTTTCTGAACACTTAAAAAAAATAAAAGCCCAGCTCAGCACCATTATACAAGAGGCCCAGAAAGCTGGCCATGAGAAGGTGTCACCTATGCAGCAGACCCTCAGAAGACACTGTCACCCCAGTACCTTGGCCTTCAACTTCCAGCTCCCAGAACTCTGAGAAACTGTTCCTGTTTCTCAAAAGTGCACAGCTTGTGATGTTTTGCAGCAGCCTTGATTAGACTTAAGAGATGAAACTGACACATGACATAATGGATTTGTTTCTTGCTTGCATATTCTTGGTCCCTTCACTGGCCATTAGCATGCTCATAAGCAAGGGCACCCACCTGGGCACAACTGTGCTGGGCACTGTGAGGTGGCAGCCACAGTACTCAGCTTCTACCCTGAGACTTGAGCGCTGTTTTGGATAATGGTAACAGTCTTAGTCACTTTTCTCTTTGCTGAGACACAACACTCAACACCCAAAGTCAAAGGAGGAAAAGTTTATTGTAACTCAGAGTTTACAGAGATTTCAGTTTGTAGCTGGTAGTTTCCCGGGCAGCGTGGCATGGCAGGGGGGGTCACAGAGGAGAAAAAGTTCATGGTGGGGAGAAAGCAGCAAAAGAGTAAAGCGGAAGCAGCAGATCTGCCTTCTTTCTCTCCCTTTACATCCATGCAGGCTACCTGCCTTTGGGTGGTGCAGCCCATGCCCAGAGTGGGCCTTCCCGTTACCACACCCAGAACTGTCCAAGCCTATCAGTGGGCTGATTCAGTAATCACACACCCTTAATCCCAGCATCACACACCCTAGATCCAGCCTCCCCTGAAAAGTCCCACCTATGCCTACATGAAGCTTTGAGGGGCATCTATACACAAATCATCACAGCAAGCTAGCACCCTCAGTTATTTTATTGCCAGAATTTTTATTTTTACCAGCATTAGAGATTGAACTGAGGCTTTCACTCTAATCTACATCCCCAGCAGTATTCTTCATTTTTTTTTTTTTTTGAGACAGGTCTCTCACTAAATTGCTCAGGCCTGGTTTGAACTTGTGATCCTCTTGCCTCAGCCTCCTGGACGGCTGGGATTACAGACATGTACCACTGTGCCCTCAGAACATTTTTCTCAAAAATTCCTATTTTGCAAAAATGTCAATCTTACAATAAAGGGCAAAAATAGTAAAATAACTATTCCCATAACTCCTTTGCCTGTGTGCACAATGTTAACACATCCACATTTGCCTGTACCTTCTGTCCTACCCCTGCTCTCATGGGAAGGTCTCAGTTGACTGAAAGTGTCTCTTCATACCCATGCTGACCACATGTTCTGTCTCCCTGATGCTAACCCACTGTCATCTTTCCTTATTTATGTGACTTTCCCAAGGATCATTCAGAATGTCCACATCTTCTTCTAGAAACTGACCTCCCCCAAGAATGATGTGTTAAGACCTGAAAGCCAAAATGCTGCCACTCAGTGCAGGGTAAGTTTGGGCCAACAGTGTGGCCAAAGGGGGAAAATTATTAAACAAAAATTGTGGAAGGCCAGTGTTTGGGGCTGAGCTCCCCAGGCCAAGTAGACAGACCAAACCAAAGTGGAACCACTTACGCTAAATGCCACACTGTCTACCCGAAGGACGCAAGCAGATTCCAAAACAGGTTCATTTTTCCTAAAAACATCAGCATCCGTTCTATTTAAGCCAGCTGGGTAAGGAAGTCCCTCTGCACTGGCTCTCACAGTAGGGTGACTGGTGTTACCAGCCTTTCCCTACCATGGTGCTGTCCTTCCGTATGCTCTCTCCTGTTTCTACCAGGGACAGCACTGCTCTTCTGTGTCACTTAGAAGCTATCTCAGGCTGCAGCCAAACCTGTCCTGACGTTGACTTTTGACAGAAACAAAGATTGAGACAAGGCAAAGTCCCAGGGCCCAGCAAGATGGGACAGAGGGCACCAGTTTATGCAGCAGAAAAAGGCACCTTGGGGCTGCAGTACCCACTCAAGGCCTCCTAGCTAGAGAACTGCCAGTTCGAACTTCCAAGCAAGGCCCAGTTGGGCTCCAAAAGGGTGCCTGTGCTCAGGGGTGCCAGGCTGAAAGGGGAGCCACTTGAAGGCCCTGTTCATTCAGTTTGGGAAACTTTTCACTGGAGCAGGTGTGGCACTGAACTACTGGGTAAAGGTTTTTACCCGCTTGGTTCATTTCTTAATAAACAGTATGTTTATGGCTTGTTTTGGGGAGATTCAACGCAGCACATGCAAGCCCTTCCCTGTCCAAGAGTCAGGGCCAGGCCAGCTAGTGCTGACCAGCCTCCTCCTGTCAGCCAGTTGGGGAGGCTGGGCAGGGCTGCGCCGTGTGCTCTTGAGAGGCGGGGCTCCAGGGCTGGGAGATCTGAGGATTTGGATCCCCACTGCACCTATCCGGAAGTGCTCCACCAGGTCCCCACTGGGATCAGTGGCCTGGTGGTTGCCTGAATCTGGGGTCTCAGGTCCTCTCCTGTGACCAACGGTCTCAGGGCACCACCATGGGACTTAGGGCATCCCCACAGGACTAGAGAAGTCAGCTGGCCTGTCAGGGGTTGGAGGGCTTCAGGTCCCCCTGCAAGGGGAGAGGTGTCAGGGTGCTTCAGTGGCATATAAGGTCTTGGGTTCTCCTGCAGGATTTGGAGTCTCATGAGTCCCCATGGGATCTGAGGTCTCGGGTCCCCCCACAAGATTCCGGAGTCTTGGTGTTATAGGCAGCTGAGTTAGATAGAAATATTACAGGCAGTCAGACAGGGCCAGGCCCTCAAAGGAGCCAACATAAAAGATACGTGTGGGCCAGACCTTAAGACAAAAGGGGCTAAACAAATGCACCCACTTACCTCCCTAGGTGTAAATGTCAGGATTTATATTCTAAATAAGTAACAACCACCTTCTAAAAAGCCAGGAAGAGTCACTAGCCCGACCCCCACAGGAAAAGCCCCTGATCTGTATTCATGCCTGCTTGCTACGTGACTCGCTTCCCCATTTGATCCCAGTTTACTCAGTCTTACCTGGACAATTATACCTGTGATCTTATTGGCTGACCATAGTTTTGTCCATCTCCCCTACGTTGGACCTGCCTCACCTCATGGTTTTTCTCTATAAAAGTCCCTAGAAAAGATAGTGGGGGGTGGGTAACCCACTTGGGCTTCTTGTCCCTCTCTTGGACAGAAGCTTCCTTTCTCTCAACAAATATATTCTTCTCTTAACCTCCGTTGTTCCTAAAATTCGTTCTTCAGTTTTAGAGAACACGAACTCGTCTGATATCATCCAGGTTGGATGTTTTATTTTCCTGTATCATTGGGGTCCCCACAGGGTCTGAGGTCTCAGTCCTCTCACAGGCTTCTCCGGTCTGAGTGTCACTCGGGCAGCCAGGTCTCGGATCTGTCTTAAGAATTTGGATTATCAGGACTCCAGAGATCTCGGGTCCCCTGGTGTTAGGGTCCCGCCATCGAAGCCGGGTCACCAGGCTGCTGACCCCGGAGGGTGCCCCAGGGCGGTCCTGCGCGCAGACCACGGGAGCGCCCCGAAATATCACTTCAAGGACACCGCGCGATGCCTGGGCACTCAGATCCCCCAGAGAGTGACCGGCTGGGACGCTGCCCCGACCTCCCCTGCCAGGTGAGCCCAGAGGCGACTCTTAAGTCACCTCCCGGAAAGCCAACGGCTTCAAGACCGTTTCCGTGACAGCTGTCCCGGAAGACTAAAAGGCTCCGCGTCAGAGCGAGGCGGGGACGTGGCCGAGGAAGCCCCGCCCAGCCGCCTGTGGTCCACGCCCCCTTCCCCTCTCGCCCTCCGGAGTGGCCGCGCCGCGGAGCCTGAAGGGAGGCAGGGGTGGGGCGTGCCGTCTCGCGCATGTTCGGTGCTGCTCGCCAGCTGCGCGCCCGCGCCTTCGAGCTCTTGGTTGTCGCGCGCCATGGCGGCCCCAGGCCACGCCGTGCTGAAAGGTAGGGGACTTCCTGGCCCGGCGCGCGGGGCGCCGAGGGGACGGGAGGGCGGGCTCCTGGCGGTAGGTCCGGGCGTCCCCGGGACGGGCCCTGCTGATCCCGAGGTCCGCCAGCGCCTCGCCAGGTCCTGCCGGGCTCGCGGGCTCGCGGGCGCCGTCCGCTCGCGGCGTCGGGACGCCCGGGTTCCCGCCCGGCCCTGCGCGGTCGGGGAGGCTGTCTCCCGGCGCTGCCGCGCGATTCCTCCCGCTGACCGGCTTTCCCTGTGCAATCCTCTGACACCAGGGGCACGTCCGGGAGTCCCCCGCGGACAGGGTCTGGAAAGCGGGCAGAGCCCACCTGTCTGCAGCCTGTTTTTGCAGGGCCGACGAGCTAAGAATTCTGCTCCATTGTTAGGTGGCCTGATGAAATAAAAAAGTGGAAGAATGGCGAACGAAAATCTGATACGATTTCCTTCTCCGTAAAGTTTTACTAGAACATTACGGTGCTGGCTCATTCACTTACGCCCATGGCTACTTCCTTGTTCCCGCCTGTGAAGCTGGTTGGATGATCCGCCCGACCTGCAAAGCCTAAAATATTTGATCTGTGTCCCTTTACAGAAAGCCACTCCTGCCCCGAGATTACACCTTGTTTAGGAATTAAGGCAGAGGGGGCTGGGGATATAGCTCAGTGGAATAAGCGTCTGCCTAGCAAGCGCAGGGTCCTGAGTTCGATCCCCAGTACTGCCAAAAAAAAAAAAAAAGTGAGGAATTAAGGCAGAGTGTTGTACGCTAGCATCGAAAGCCAGAATGTGTTTGAGTGAAGTTGTCTTTCATTTAAAGTTTTATGTACCACAAGTAGCACTGGTGCTCCTTTAAGTTTTCAGTAGAAGTTTCAAATTTACTTTGTGATGTAAATAGAACAAAAGAAAAACTGGGCTCGGAATGCTGAGCTTACCCACCAGTATTTCACAACAATATCCTGTTTTCAGATGTAGTGGCCTACGTTGAAGTGTGGTCTTCCAATGGGACAGAAAATTATTCAAAGACATTTACGAACCAGCTTGTGGATATGGGTGCAAAGGTAAGAAATTCCTTTTCATGTTGATGTTTCTGACAGATGGAGAGATACGTTGCCATCTTCCTATCTGGGGTTCTATTAATTATAAGAAGAAGGCCTGGCTTTGGGTAAGTGAGCGGTGGAAGAAGAAGCAAAACCCACATGTGAAGAATTTTGAGCTGTGGTATTTGCAAAGCACTGGACTTGCAGGCATGGGATGAGAAGGAGGACTCAGATGAAGCCTGGACTCTGTCCTGGGCTAGGTGGCTGCACCGGGCTGTTCATCACGGCTAGGAGCACAGGACAGGTTTCTAAGGCAGGGGCGTGAACGTGGGCACATCGGAAACGTCTGGGCGTTTGGGTAGACAAATCTGGAGCTAGAGGCGGCAAGGCCGGACCATTAGCTGTGGGGTCAGGACCCCAGGGGTCAGGCGAGGCCGTAAGTATCCCTGTTGGCCACTGGGGCGCGGTTAGCGGGAGTGTCGAAGGCAAGGGAGCGGGACCGGCAACCCCAGAAAGAGGCAGGGCAGAGTGGAGGAAAGCGAGAAGGCGAGTGTGGGCACCGTTGGCCCCGGTTCTGTTCTTATTTCTAATTGTTTGGCCGCGGGCTTCCCACCACTTTCGTATTTTTCTTAATTCTGGTTATACTGAAGCTTCATGGTAACCTGCTTGGTGTGGCTGCGTTCTCGTGTGGGACCTTGGTGGGAGGGGCTCATTCACAACGAGTGTCCTTCAGTTTGAGAATGTGTTCTGTAACCCCTGGTCTTGCAGTTCTTGTTCACATTCCCTGTTGCTGCTTTCCTCTGAGCCTGGCTGCCGGTCTGAGTTTCTGTGTCCTCCTTATCCTTCCCATTTGTGCTCTGAGCCCAGGAAGATTTTCTCAGTCTCACCGTCTGACATTTCTGTAGATTTTGTTTACTTATGTCATTTTTACATTTCCAGCAGCTGTTTAGATTTCTGATCCTTTTGAAAAATGATCTGATCTTACCACGTAAGTCTGTCTTATGAAAATATTCAGACTTTTTTTGTTTTTGTTTTGTTTTTGCAGACAGGGTCTTGCTGTGTAGTCCAGGCTGGCCTGGAGCTCTCTCTATATAGCCTAGGATGGCCTCAAGTTCACCATGATGCCTCCTGCCTCAGCCTCCCGAGTGCTGGGATTACAGGCATGCGCCACCATGCTTGTTCTAAGCATTTTTAATTTTAATTAGATTATACGTTCCCTTTCTTGTTTGTGTCCTTGGGGTTTTATGTTCTTTCCTAGAGAACTTTTCTTAACATCTTCCCTTGTCTGACTTGTTCCCTCTTCCTGGCTGTTAAACGTGTGGCTTCTGTTGTCTGCTGTTCTTCTCTTTGGGTCTCTCTATCCTCGTGGGCTGCGACTCTGTTCTTTCCGGCCCAC
The DNA here is from genome assembly GCA_004027595.1 of Dinomys branickii. Taxonomy (NCBI): domain Eukaryota; kingdom Metazoa; phylum Chordata; class Mammalia; order Rodentia; family Dinomyidae; genus Dinomys; species Dinomys branickii. The sequence goes on along the minus strand of PVLD010007933.1, from coordinate 46,317 downwards.
TTCGGGCTTTCCCAGGGGAGTAGAGGTAGCCAATGGCGTGTGGCACCAGTGCTAACGAGCAGGTCCGAGATGAATGTAATGATTACAGACCACAAACACACACTAATAAGGAGGAGAGAAACCGGAGCGGATGTTACGCGTTTGCCAGGGTATTTCCTTGATGGGTTCTGAGACGTGAAATGCTGGGTTGGGGTTTCAAGCATGTTTGTTGTGACATACGCTGAATAAAGGATCTCTTTTTTGATCAGGTCTATATAGGAATTTGTGAATAATATTAATGTATACTTTGTTTTCTGCATTTGTTCTCAGGTTTCAAAAACTTTTAACAAACAAGTAACTCATGTTGTCTTCAAAGATGGGTACCAGAGCACTTGGGACAAGGCCCGGAAGAGGGGGATAAAGCTCGTCTCAGTGCTCTGGGTTGAGAAGTAAGTAGCTGCCTTTTTTTTCCTGCAGTTCCCTTGTATTGGTAATAGCCTAGTACTGATATTGTGCTTTGGTCATAGGATCAGTTAAGGCTTGATGCTTATCTCTTCTTTGCCTCTCAGGTCTCCTAGGCTTAGTGTCTGCTGCTGAGAAGCAGAGTACCTACCTAGTCCTGCCCAGACAGCAGGTGGATGTGGAGAGGCAGCCCTGGGTGTGCTTGGTGTGTGCAGGCGATAGGAAAAAGTTCAGGGAAGCAGAGTGTACAGGTCAGCTGTCCTGTGGTGCCCGAGACTGGGGCTCAGCAGCAGGAAGTCCACCATGAAGCTGGTTCCAACTGCGGCTCTCTCGGTAGCCTGTAGACACTGCTGTCCTCTCGTGTCCTCACAGGGTCGTGCTCTGTGTGTGTGTCTGTCCTAATCTGCTCTTCTCATGAAGACATTTTTTCTAGAGCATTAGGACTCACACAAGTGACTTCCTTTTATCTCACCTACTGCTCCAAATATAGTTACATTCTGAGGTCCTAGAGGTTGGGACCTGTGAATTTAGGAATTGTGAGGACCCAGAAGACCAACAGGGAGTTAGGTGGAGATTGAGGTCAGGGTGCTGTGGGTGCCATGGGGCTGCCTTGTGGGTGTGAAGCAGAAGGGTACGTTGTGGAAAGTGGGCTGAGGGCAGACTCCACAGAGTGGCGGGGAGTGACTGAATGTCCAGGTTGTACCAGGGTGAAGGCCACTTCTCCAGTGGGAAGGATTGGTCAGGTCAGGGTTTGTTTTTGAAAGTGATGTCAAACCAGATTCCCTGAGGGTCTGCGTATTTGTTGAGAAAGGAGCCAGAGGGTGATTATACCAGGAACTGGGCCTGGGGAATGCTTGGACATGAATGGGACAGGACAGTTCTGGGAATTGGTCAGGTCAGCAGGTAGGTAGGTATTGGAGTTAGAAATGCGGGAATTGCCATACAGAGGGTTACATAAGGGCAGAAAGCAGACCTGCTCCTTCCTTACTAGTGGAGAAGAGAAGGGTTTTCGGACGGTGCACTCCTCTGAGTTTCAGGTTGGGGAAGAGACAGGAACAGTACCTGGTCAGTACTGAACAGTCACTCCCTGCCACTCAGTGTTAGTTTTCTGAAATCAACAGACTTTATATTTGGGGAAACACTGATCTCTCTATCCTCCAACACAGCACTTCTGACACCAGATTGATGGGTTTTTCCAAGGCAAGTGCTTCAGCTTGCTGTAGCCCAGCTTGGCATCCTCAGCTCAGTCCCATTCTGAGAGGCTCTGCCAGGGGTGATCCGGAGATCCTGTGGCAGGGTTTAGCCTCAGAGGACCGAAGCCAAGAGATGCCAGTCACAAGTCCAAGCCTCTGCCCCTCCTGCCTCCCAGCTGGAAGTCGGGTTTCCAATTTCCTCCATGGGTTCAGTCATTTGCTAGTGTAACTCACTGCCTTCAGGGAAGTGCTTCCTTGCCTTTGGCTGGTGTGGTGTGGAGGAGATCTGGAAGTAGCCACATGGACGAGGTGGACGGGGCAAGGCTGGGAGTGGTGGGCATGATCTCTGTGCCCCCTGGTACCCGCGTGTGCTCAGCATCCTGGACGCACAGCTCCTCCCTCCACTGGCCGCTGGTGAGTGGGGTGGAAGTCTCTGCCTCAGCTCCTCACTGGCCTTTCCAGTGATAGGCCCCTCCCTCTGTGGGCTGTTCAGAGCTTTACCAAAGGCCATTATGAATAACCAAAGACTCATTTTTCAGGGTTTTTTTTTTCCTCTGAGACAGAGTCTCATTATGCAGTTCAGGCTGGCCTTGAGCTCACTTTGTAGCCCAGGCTGATCTTGAACTCACAGTGATCTCCTGCCTCAGCCTCCCAAGGGCTGGGATTATAGGCGTGCACCCCCATGCCCGGCTCAGGTGGTATTTTCAAGGGTTTTGAGAGCTCTATGACTGGAACTGGGGGCAAAGACCAGTTTTACATTCAAAACAAGTTTTATATTCAAAACAAAGTTGGTCAGAAGACCAGAAAGTACAAGGAGTTTCCACATCTCCCTTCCTCCAGCACCCTCTGCGCCAGCTTCCTGTCCAGCGCTGCACCCCTGACAACCTAGGACCAAAGGCTGGGCCTCACTGTTTGCTCTGTGCATTCATTTATACTCACTCTAGTTTTCTAAAAACAGACAGAGTGTGCCACGTTTCCCTATGTGGGTATCAGGGAAGGTCACCTGTTCCAGAGGTCTTGTCTTATGTGTCCTTCAGCAGAGACAGCCAGAAATGTACTGCTGGAGTTTCCCACCTTGTGTCCTCAGACCAGGGTGATGACACAGCAGAGGCCAGAACAGGCCTTGGTGGAGCACGCCTGTCATCCGAGCACTCTGGGAGGCTGAGTCAGGAGAATTGCAGGTTCAAGCCCAGCTTGGACAATTTAGTGACAGTCTGTTATGGTTTGTGTCTAGATGTCCCCCCAGAACCTCATTTGGTCATGGAGAGCAGGTTCTTTGGAGGCAGCTGAATCTAGACTTTATGATTGGTGCATTGTCTAGCCCTGGGATTGGTGGTATAAGTGCTACACCTGCACTTAGGAGGGTAACCTGAATGCAATATAAAGAAAGAAAAGAGGCTTGTTTTTCCCCTTTGTTCTTGTTGCTTTTGCTGTCTTCAAACAGCTGCCCCTCAGGCAGGCCACTGTGCCTTGCCAGCTGATTATGGACTAAAAGCCCCACAAACTGTGAGTTAAATAAACCTTCCCTCCCTTCATTTTGGGTGTCAGGTATTTTGTCTCAGCAATGAGAAACAAGTAAGTTAGGCAGACTGTCTAAAAATGAAAAGTAAGATCTGGGGATATAGCTCAGTATAAAGGTCCTGGGTTCACTCATCAGCACCACACACAAAAGCAAAAGATAGATTCTAATTATTAAAAGATGCAGCAAGTGAGTGTGGTTTTAGTGCAAGTGAAAGGAAGAGTTTCATAGCTTTATGACTTACTGTGATGTGGCTTTGAAGGGTGGGTGTTGTAGTAGAGGACTTCATATATGATTAGTCTTTGGAAAAGCAGTCACAACTAAAGCAAGAAGGAATGTGCACAAGTCAGCTTCATGTTACTGTAATGAAACACCTGAGACGATTGACTGATGCAGAGAAAAGGGAAGAGAGAGGGCCCCTGGTCCCTTTGGGGAGGCTGCCCCCCAGGCCCTGCCACATGGCCACCACCCAGACTGTGGCACCCAGTAGCATCACCTCAGGTACCAAACCTCTAGCATCCGGCCTTTTCAGGGTACTCACCCAAACCATAGCAGAACTGTTTCATCTAAAAATGAAAATTCTTGTTCCTTTTTGCAATTTCCATCTGCAAATGTGGCTGGGAAGACTTAAGCATTTGCCACCAGACCCTCAAGTTGTTCTTCCAGCATACTTTGGTCTCCCCAGACCCAGACACTAAAGTGTGCTGAATTTCCTATTTCTTTAGTCTCCTCTAGTCTGGGCGGTTTGTCTCTTAGAACAAGTACGACCTAACAGGGATGACCACAGTCTTACCCGCCTCCCTTGGTTAGACTGCAGGCACTCATTGCCCAGTAGGGGATCCTGAGCAGTGTGTTCTTAGGCACCTAGGACACAGCTTTCCTGTGCCCCTCCTGGCTGTGCCATTTCTGTCCCTGGAGAGCTTGTGTGGAGTTGTAGCCAGGGAGCACAGCTCTTACATGCTTGCTGAGGAGATGGTCCTCTGTGGAGAGTAGTCACCCTCTCTGACCAAGTGAGCGCACAGCTTTGAGAAAGATGCGCATGGAGCAGTGAGGGAGGAAGGGGCACCCATCTGACCAGCCCGAGCAGCGGAGTCAGTGCTAGAGATCAGTGGGATGACAGGTGTCCAGGCAGATCACCCGCTCATCCTCCTTTCCTGTTCAGGATGCTTTGATCTGTTGGCTTTTAAAACCAAAGCGCTTAACATTTTAAAAATTTAACACCTTTTAGTGATTAAGGATGCTAATGCATATTATTAACTTGTCTGGAGAGGAAGATGATGTGCAGTTGGTTCTTGTGGAGAAGCTTACCACTCTGGCTTTCGTCGCAGAGGACGTGGTAGTTCGCGGGGGAGCTCTGTCCTTACTTGAGCATCACTTCCTGGCTGCAGCGCAGCTCCCTCAGCTGCTGGCACAGATCCTTCACCCCGCTGGCCCAGACTTCCTGGCTTCCACCACTGACCTTTGGCCCTTCACAGTGCAGATCCGTGAAACACACCTGCAGGAGACATTGTCATGGGCCCTAGGCCTCTAGTTGCACTGGTCGGAGGCATTGTCAAGGGCTGTAGGTCTTCAGCTGGACTCATACAGGACATTGCCATGGGATCCAGACCCTCAGCTGTATTCTTTGGGTCTTTAGTGTGTTGACAGATTTTCCGCACTCTTTTACACTTGACTTTTGGGTCACTATTCCAAAATAATCCTATAAATGATGTGTCCTCTATTACATTGTTTCCCTTGTAAATCCTGGCTACAGCAACTTGTTCATTACCTTTTGGTCCTTTGTGTACCTTTCTTGCCTGTACTTTAATTTACTTTCTATCCATGTTCATAAGAGGTACTGGTCTAGTTTTCCCTCGGTAACTTTGTCTGAGCTTGGTATTGGAGCAGTACGTCCATTACTGGGATATGTTCTTCAGGTTTTGAAGAGTTATAAAGGATTGATGTATTATTTTTTTCTTTGAACATTTGGTAGAATCAACCCGTGAAGACATCTCTGCTGGCTTTCCTTTCTGTTTTGGTTGCTAGTTCCATGCTTTTTTAAGCTCTGCTTAGATTTTGGCTTCTCTGTGAGCTGGTGTCAGAAGTGTGCCTCTTGCTAGGCTCTGCAGTGCCCCAGGCTGCCCTGCTGGTGAGCGCTCACTCCTGTCCTCTCAGTCTGTTACTCCATGCTCGGCTTCAGGCACCCTCTTTGTCTTGGTCAGTCTAGCTAAAGGCTTGTCAGTTTTGATCATTTGAAGATCCTTTTATTGATTTTTACATATTTTCACTGTAATCTCTACTGTGACTTTCTGCTTGCTTTGGGGTCAACTTGCACTTTGTCTAGTTCTTAGAGGTGGACGATTAGATTATTGATTGCCTTTTTCTAAAATAGAAGATAAGTATTCCTTATCTGAAGTGTTTGAGATCAGAAGTTTTTTGGGGTTTGTGTTCTGGAACACATTTGGAAACATTTATTTTGCATATATATAATGAGTTATGTTGGAGATGGGACTCAAGGCTACACAGGAAGTTCATCCATAGTTCAGCTACACCATGTAATTTTTACTGTACCTGCAGCTGGAGTGTGCCTTACAAAGTTAAGTGTGGGATCGGCTTATGCTGTGAGGTCTGTACCCGAAAAGCTTGAGGTTTTTGGGTTAAAGATTCTTAACCTGGGCTGGGGATATAGCTCAGCGGCACAAGCACCTGCCTGTCAAGTGCAAGGTTCTGAGTTTGATTCCTGGTACCAAAAATAAATAAATTGAAAAAAATAGAAGCTTAATCTGTGTTTCCAGTAATAAATTTCTTTCTAAGCACTACTTTAGCTATAGCTCACAAGGTGTTCTTTTCTGGTTTTTTTCTTTTTCTTGTATTTTCTGATTTTCTTTGTAATTTCTTCTTTGATCCAGTGGCTGTTTAGCAGTGTTAGGGTTGGCATCTGGAATGCTCCCCGAAGAGGTTCCTGTGTTCAAAGGCTGGGCTTTTGGAAGCCAATTGGATTATGGTGGCACCATACCCGTGGGTGGCTTTTCAGAAGAGGCAGGTCACTGCAGTGCAGGACCTGGGAGGGCGCATCTCCCACCCAGAGCCACCTCTCTGCTCCCAGGCTGCCATGGTGCAAGCAGCTCTCCTCCCTGTGCACTGTTCACCTCCTGTATTTGAGACAGCCATGAACTGAGCATTGTGAAACTGAGCCAAAATGAACCTTTCCTCCTTTAGTTGCTGATGTTGGGTGTTGTGTCCCAGTGTTAAGGCATATAACTAAGACAAGGTGCTCGTTACCTAATTTTCCCATATTTGTAAATTTGAGAAGAAAGTCCAGCCATTTAGAATTTAGGACCTAATATATTGTGCATCCAGGAGAATATTAAATATGCATTGGAAATGAATGTGTGTTCTGAATCCAGTGTTCTGTGAATAGGTGTCTGTTAGGTCTAGTTGGGTCCTACTGGTTTTTAAGTTTTCTGTTCTATCTTACCCTCTGTCTGGCTGTATGCCTACCAGGAGAAGTGGGTGTTGAAGTCTCCAGCTATTACCACAGTATGCATTTAGCATTTTGTTCAGTGCTCATCAGGTGCAAGCAATCTCTGGGTACACCTTAAACATAAACTATGAAGATTCTGTTTAGATATTGTTGGGCTCAAAATAAAAATATGCACACAATTTTAGAAATTTGTTAACACTACTGGCCTGAATTTTGTTTTTACCTACTCCTATATATTTCTAAGAAGAAATTTCACCATGAAGTACATATTAAAAATGAACAACTATTTCTGACTCTTAAAAGTCATATATAAGCCAAAGTGCTCACTTTTACATGGAATCAAAACTTACTTCGAAAATAATCTAAACACACAACTATGAAATAGATTAAGAACACCCTCCTGTACTCTATGGATCAGATTGTAAAGATGCGCCACGAACACATGAGCATGGGGTAGACTGCTGTCACGTGGCTATCTCTGCACATACATACCGTAAAACAAAGTGTGACAGCGTGTCTGATGATGCTATACTTTCTAGCCCCAACCACTTGAAAGAAAAACAATGCAAAAGCTGTTCCCTTTGTTAAATAGTTTTTAAGCAGAATAACAAATTCAACGCTCCTCTTTGCAACATGGATAGACCTCTAAACAGTTCAGTCAGGAATCTCTTCAGTTGTTCAGAGAGCAGACCACGTAAGCTTTCTCTTTACTCAGGAAGTCTAATCATCTTAAAAACTGTTTCCCAAGATACAAGGTAGCCATGCTGGTTAAATCCATCCCGCTGCCCACCTTACAGCTAATGTCATCACACGGCTGGCACCTTGTAGCACTGTACCCATGATAACCATCGCCAGCCACCTCTCTCTGAGGGGCAAGAGAGCACTGAAGGCAAATGGCACCCACGGCTCTGAGTCCCACCAAAATGTTGAGAAGTTGCCTTCCTGGACTCAAACACCCACAGGCTCTTTCCACTCTCGTCAGTGTGACTCCACTAGCACAGGCCAGCCATTAGTCTGCCTATGACATTCTTCACTGCTGAGAGTCATCTGACAAGAGGATAAGAGTCGCCATGTAGGTAGCACAGCTGCTGAGCGGTTCACACAGAAGATGGACTGGAATCGCACTGCCTTGACAGGACAGATGGAAAAATGGTGGCACTGGTGCCTGGTTTGGGCTCTTTTTGGTCCATTAGCTGTCTCTTTCTCCGCATCAAACAACAGATCATCCTCAGCAGCATCCTTGCTGTCCTGTGGCAGCATGGCGATGCTTCCTCCTCTCACCCTGTGCTGCCCTACAGCCTGTCAGCTCGGGTCCGGCCCATCCAGGTCCCTTCCCAGAGCAGAGCTGTCACGTGCCTGTGCACTTGTAACAGAGCACCTCACTCTTCTGGCCCAGCACGTGGGAGTGCAGCTGTGTCGGGCCCTCTGCTCCGTGCACCCTTCAGCCCGTTTTCCCTGCGTTCTGCACCTGCACACGTGCAGGGACCTCAGAGGCCACTGACTGTGTGCATCTGCACGAGTAGGTCCATGCATCCTTTCTGTGCCTTTCCCCCTGCTGCTCTCTGAGGAGTGTGTAGGGGAGATGCAGACCAGGCCACTGCCGTGCTTTTTCAAGTGAAAAATCTTCCCCTAATCTACCTCTTGCCTTAGCCTTCTTTCCCTACACAGAAAGACCCACTCAGGAGAATTTAGGGTACACAGTTTCAGACTTTCACTGATAAAGGCAGAAATGTGCATACGTATACATTTATAGGTTTGTATCTTATATGGTCCACGTAAAGAACTAGATTTTAATTCTTTTGGTATGAAACATTGTCCTTTTAGTTAACTATGTTAGAGCACATCTTTCCATGTTTGTACGTAAAGATATGTCCCAGTTTTTTTGTATCTGTATAACCTTTTGTAGTAGATGTCCAGTAATTCATATAACTGATATGTGGGTATAAAGAAGTAGGGATTTAAAAAAAATTTTTCCAGTCAGAAATAGTAGAGCATTGTACCTCTCTATACACTCTTCTGTATGTGTTAGCCTCTCTGTAGGCTTACATTCCAGCAGTGGGTTTCCTAGTACATGGGTTGCACACAGAAGTGTGTGATAAATGCTGCCTAGTCACTTCTAGAATGTGCCCCTTACCCTCTTGACAGCAGCATAAAAGGACTCCTGAGTTACTACCTTCCCTCCCTCATTTGTAGGTGTGAATAACGTTTTCGTTCGCATTGCTGCCCTGTGGTGAGCTTGCGCTCTCAAGCTAGGCTGACCTCTCCGTGTTGCTGACCAGCCCTGCCCTGCTCCTGCCGCTTGTTTCTGGGTCTCCAGACGCTGAGAACTGAGAGCGTGTGGTCGCTAGGTGTCACTAGAGCCCCGCTCTGCGGGGAGAAAGAGCCGCTTGTGTAAAGCCACTGGTAGAATCCTGGTACTGCCTTTGGGCAGTGCAAATTCTTACATTGGATTTAGAAAATAAAGGTGAGGGATATAATGACCAGCTTGGCCCTCACCGCCGGGTTCTCTTGGAGTTGATCATGAAGTTCAGTGCTGTAAACACTGTCGGATTGAAGTGCTGCCCCGCGTCTCTGGCCTGAGAGACCACTGCCTGCTGGAAGCCGTCGGCCAGCCCGTGTGATCGCTGGCGAAGCCGGGCACCTGCTGACCACTGTGTCCTCCGGCCGGCTCTCCAGCAGGGCACAGCGGGCTCCCGGAGCCGCCTCTTGCCTCTGGAGCTTCAGTGACAGTGGCGGACACTGGAGACTGCCGATCCGCGATAGGCATGTCCCCATTTGGGGCTGTGCTGTCCCTCAAGCCTCTCAGCCGTCTGTTATGACCTTGCTTACCCTGCGCCCCCGCAAGGACCTGGTGGTCTGTGCTGCGCACGCGCCGGACCTGCACCCACTCCTCAGTCCCTGGGCAGAGCAGTGACCTGGTGAGGAGGCGCTTCTGGATGGGCGCTTGCTGGCCGGAGGGGAGGCGGTTGCTGGAGAGCAGATGGATTCGAGCGTCTGCGTAGGAGATTCATACACCGGCTGAGCAGATGGGGTTCGTGGGCTGGCAGGAGAAAGCGAGGGGCCCGCTGGGTGGAGGTGGACCTGACCCTGGTGCCCACGGGTGTGCTGGGAGGTCCGGGTGCGGAGCTCTCAGTGCAGGGCCTTGTTCCAGAGGGAGGGGTGCTCGCTCCTCTGCGCCTGAAGGAGAGGCAGCTGAAAGTTGCAGGCCCACAAGTTGGCTGTGTGTCAAGGGCATCCTTGAAACACTTCTCCTTTTAACCACTAGATGGAGGGCTGATCGTACATTTCTGAGGAAAAATTGAACTGGAATAGGGAGCTTTTTTATCTGGCAGCACAGTTTTGCCTGACAGTTTTGCCACGTTGAATTGAACATTTCCAGAAGCTAACAGTAAAGCAAGTTTCCTATAAATCAGCTGTCATGATTTGGCAAATGGTGTGTCAGGTGCACTCTCCGTTATGAAAGAGGAATTGAAAAGGTAGTGCTCATCCGCAGGTCAAGGTGACTCTTGTCACAAGGCAGCTGAACATCGCTGGTGGTTTTAATACTGTGCCTGTGACAGACGCCAGCCAGGTTCTGTCACATCTTCTGTGCAGCTGCCTCCCAGGCGTCCTCTTCCTCTTGCTGTTTCCTTACTAGTACCAGTGGTAAATGGGCGGTGTTCTCTGAAATGAGGAGCTAGTAAAGCCTGTCCAGTGTTACAGATGTGTGATTTCCGGTGTCTGGAAGGGCCCAGCAGAGGAGCCCTTGCCTGCTGGTTGTCTTGCGCTCCTCCTGCTGGTTTCCCATCTCCTTCGCTGGAGCTAGTGTTCTGCTCACTCACAACTGGACACTTCTTCCCACAGGCTCAGGCGAGCGGCTTGTTTCTTAAAATCAGCCTTGGAGAGCCATGATTTACATAAAATGTACCCACCCTAAATGTACAGACATTTTACCCATGTCGCTGCTGTCGCGCCCTCGTGGGTGTCTGCCGCACCAGAGTGCCTGTGCCGTGTCAGTGTCGCTCCCACCCAGCCCCTGCCCTGCACAGTCCACTGGCCTGTGGCTGCACGCGAGCCTGGCATGCTGGGATTCATGCATTGGATCCTGCAGCGTGTACTGCTTTGTGTCTGGCTTCTGCGTATTCAGTGTGTTGTATTTTTTTTTTCTTGAGATTTATCCATGTTGTGTACATCAATAGTTTTATTTCCTTTTTATAGCTAAATAGTATTCTGTTGCTTGTGTATACCACAACTGGTCATGCATTCACCACAGATGGAAAGTTTGAATAGTTCTTCTCTTTTGGTTATTATGGGTACAGTTGCTAGGGACACCAATGCTTGTGTCTGTGTTCCCATCTCTCCAGTCATTTCCCACTCTCGGTTCTGGGGTGGGCAGTTTCCCATTCCAACCAGTAGCACTTGAATGTTCTGTTCCCGCCACCTCTTCACCAATGCTTGGCATTTATCTGTGTGTTGAATTTCAGCAACACAAAAAAAGCTCAGAAAGGCCTTTTTTTGGAGTGGGGATGTGGGGATGTAGCAGTGCCGGTATTTTCTGTTTCTAAGTGTTCTGAGGTATTGCATACCATAGCATTTTCCCATTTTTAAGAGATTCCTAGTTTTAAACATATTCATAGTTATGCAGCCATCTCTACAGCTTTGCAACGGTTTCTCCACCTCCAAGCCTTGTACCCTTCAGCCATCACAGCCCCTGTTCCCAGGCCTATGACTACGGATCAGCTCTGACGCTGGGCCTTCCTTTTCTGGACACTTCATATAAGTGGAGACATGTGATGTGTTGCCCTTGTGCTGGCTTCTTAGCAAGGTCCATCTGTTGTCACATGCTCCCTTCCTTTCTCTGGTCAAAGACGTGTCACCACGTGGATGTGCATGTAGACACTCAGTGAAGAGCCCTGGACTGTCCTGCAGTCAGAGTTGCTGGTCCAGCTGTCTAACACTACTAGCACATTGCCTGGCTGGCCTTTGCGGCCCTGGTGGTGGGGAAGTGGGCACAACGTGGCACTCCCTGCCCTCACGCCTTGTGCATCTCCACACCTAAGCACATGCTCATGGGCTGGGGGGCTCTGGCTTGGGGCCTCCCTGTGGACTTCCCTACACCCCGGCCCCCTGGGGTTTCCGTTTTATTTGTTTGCTTTCAGTTCTCAGATAGCTCTTATCTAGTCTTTATTTTTATTGGTGTATGTCATTCTACTTTCCTTCACTGACATTTTATTGGGGTTTTGAGGGACAAGAGAAAATCATATATTTATTGTGCCAGATTTAGCCGGAGGTCAAGGACTTAGTTTTTATTACCCAAGTATTGCTCAGTCACACGCCCCCACCCCACAGCCTCTGCTGAGTTGGCAGCATCTCCCACCCAGTCACTGCAGTGCCCAAGGAAGGGTCTCCCTGCCCAGTTGGAGCCGTCCTCCCAGGGCTGAGCCTCAGACACCTCCCATGCTTCCCTCACACTTTTCTTAGCTGTGGCTACACCAGGGTCCTTGCTCCTCACTGGGACTGGTGCAATGGCAAGCAGAAACACCAACACAACAACCGAGATTTGCAGGCAGATTTATTTATGCGAACGGGCACTGATCAGGATCATTCCCAGAATATCAGGCCCTGATCCCTGGTAGTCTGGGGCTTATGTGAGATAAACAAGCAGGCAGTACAGAGGAAAACGGCTTCTCAGTTAGGGATTGGTTTATACAATATACATCATAGTGACCAGCTATGTATCAAAGTGATCAGCCGATTCTAAGAGACAGGAGCAACCAGACCTAGAACAGGAACTGTTACCTGGGCAACTAAGAAACTGAAGTGTCCTGGCTGGGAGGCCATTTTCTGCTATGCTGGCACAGCTCCTCACCAAGTCCTGCTGCTCACCAGTCATCCATTCATTCATTCTAGTGTGAGTCCCAGTGCACTGTGCTGCTCTAGCCAAGGTGCTCTGTCTGTATTCTGCCTGCGTTCGGTCCTGTGCTCCCAGACCGATCTCGGCCAGAACCAAGATACCTCTGGCCCCCAGTGTGCTCCACCTGATCCCACCCTGCCTAGTTGCCCTTCTCACACTGCAGCTTCTGCTGTTTTACTTGCATGTTTGCACATTTCTCTGTGCTGCTATCCTAAAAAGACAGTTGCTCTCTCACATCTGCCTCTGCATGCAGTTTGTTAGAGTAACACACCCCTCTTGGTTTCCATGAACATCATGTGTTCATGGAAAGAAAAAAGAAAGTGTTTGGCTTATTATGAAAATAGCTTCAGTGTCTCACACCCTTGGAAGGGTGATAGAGATGCCAGGGGTTCTCTGAGCACTGTGGAGTCCTCCCAGCCATGCCCACTTTTGTCAGTGACTGTGCTGCGTACACTGTGCTGAATCATACATGTGTGTCCCTGAAACTTCCCTCTGATCTCCCCATGTCAAGTATCCCTCCTTGCTCTGACTCACCCATATTATGGCCTTTTTACCTTACATATTTAAGGTAAGTATCAGTATGAAGTATCACTGCACTGTGTTCTAATTTCTTTTTCAAGTCTGTTTGCATTTTAGATGTTGAGCGCTAGTAGTGGTATGAAGGATAGTGGGAAGTGTAGTTAGGGGCCCTATCAAAACAGCAGACATGAGTTCCTTCTGTCATCATGGGAGTAGCGGAATGTTTTGACCTGGTGAGGAAAGGTGAGTAAAATGTCCTGAGAGTAATCATGCAATGATACGTGATGAAATGGAAGCGGAGCAGCCAGAGGCAGCGAATCATTGGAAAACGAGTGCATTGTTTAGATTTGGTGGCTGAATGCTTGCCAGGAGGTAACAGTGAGGGGACCCCAGGACTGCAGGGGGAACAGTGTAAGGAGAGGCAGTTGGGCAGGTGTAGGACACAGGTGTGGAGAGGCACACCAAGCCAAGCCTGGCTTTGGAAGAGCAATAGTCCTTGGCTTTAATTTCATTAGGTCCCTCCCTGGTATGACTACCCGTGTTACAGCCTTTTACTGTGTATATTTAATAGCATCTTATTTTACCTTTGTGAGTAGTACGTCCTGGTAATTTTGAAGTACAGTTCTGAAATTGTTATATAAAAATTGTGCATTCTATACCTGCCTCTCTTTTCTGCTCTTATACTTAAAAAAAAATGTGGAAAAGATTTGAGAAAGCCAACATTGACTTTTTACATTTGGGTTAAACACATGTATTTTAAAAGAAATATCTATTGTGGTGATCTACTCAAGGGTTTCCTAAGGTGCCTCCTGATACGTGTGCAGATTTGACTGTAATTCTGAGAGTTTGGGAGAGAACAGTGCTTAGCAGACACTTCACCTTGCTCATGCAGGTGCAGGACAGCTGGTGTGCATGCTGATGAGTCCCTATTCCCAGCAGCTGGCCCAAGTGAGCACATACTAAGCCTGATGAGAAAAAAGGTAAGCATGCAATCTCAGTGCAAACTGTGGCAATTATTAATTTATTAGCTTTTTTTTATTCTTAGGAAATCATTTTAGAATATTTTCTAAGAGTTATCTTATATATGAAAATTATCATATTGTTTTCTGGTATTTTTAGGTAACTAGAGATTTCTTTAGCCCACTGGTGGTGAACCTATGGTGCATGTGCTGCAGTGGGCTGTTTGTTATCATTGAAAGCTCGAACAGGTTCACCACTACTGCTGTAGCCTGTGAATACTTTGTCTTTTGTAAAATATGAAAGAGACTTGTTGGCCTCAGGAGACCCAGAAGTTGCCCAAAGACTAGCCAACCTTCTGATGCTTTGGCATTTACTTCAGAATTCAGTGTTGAGCCCTTAGTAAAACTAGATGACGAGCTTATAATGGCCAGGCTCTGCACAGGTTCCAGGATGAGGGCCTGACACATTCGTTAATGAGAGAGTGGGAGAGGGAAGGACTGGTGTTCTGAGTCAGGAACACAAGCCTGGGCATAGTCAGAAAGGGTAACAAGAAGTCCTGTCTTAGGAAGTTAGACGGGTTCCCAGATAAGCAAGTTGTATTGTTGCTTCACCCTAAACCCAGAGAGCACGTAGCGGAAGACACACTTCTCTGGGGTCCCTGCTGGGAGCACACAGCAGAGCTGGTGACACTGGGCAGCGAGGGGAAGCGGACAGACAGCTCTGAGCAGAGTGGTGTCTCGGTGGAGTTGCTTCCTCCCCCTTCTCTGCGCTCGGCCCTGTGAGGCACAGACCGGGGTTCCTGTGGACACCGGCCCAGGTTGCACAGGCCTTGAGCAGGTGCGGGCTGAGTGGGCTGCTGTGGCTTATAGACAAGGTGTGATTAAATGATGGTTCTTCTCTTTGGTGATGCTAAGGTAATTGCTTTTGTATTTTATTACTTATGTCATGATTTTAGAGGGAGGATGACGCGAGAATAGCCAAGAATGGTAGAAAGGATAGTTCTCATGTTTCGTGGAGACTGAGGGTGTTGACATCCTGAAAATGTCTTAGAAAATAATTACTTAGGACACAGCCTTTACTTAATCTTTCAAATTCTACTTTTTAAAAAAATGGCACAAAAAGAAATGCTACCCAGTCACAAACAGTGCATAAAACATCTCTTTATTATTACTATAAAAGATAACAGAAATGTATAAAAAAGTTTTTATTGTAATGTGGCATTATTAATTTTGATACCCTTTCTGCACAGCGTAAGTGCATGCAGCCCAAAGATTTTATTCCTAAAACACCAGAAAATGATAAAAGGCTTCAAAGGAAATTTGAGAAAATGACTGAACAGCTGCAGAGACAAAAGACAGCTATAGGTAAGGGTGCAGGTGGCCTGGTGCCTTGCTGTTGCAGCCATGTCCACTAGGCAGGCCTGCTGGCCAGTGGCCGGGCTGGCTAAGGAAGGCAGCATGGGGTGAGGCCGGGCAGGAGAGCACTGCGCCAGGAGCCGCAGAGACCTGGTAAGGGGCCTAATGGGGCGGTATGGGGACCTCAAGGAGCACAGTCCTAATCAGACATCCCATAGGTGGAGCTCTTCGTTGGTAGGGGTGACTGTAAAAGAAAAGTAGTATCTGATCAGCCGTATTGACGTAAATCCCACGTGTTTCTTGACTGTGCTAATATTTGGTCTTTCTGTTTTGTTACCAGAAATAGACAGATCTTAGATAATACAGTCTTTTGATGATGTGGGAAAACATTGGACCCCGCCTTATGTAGTGGGGTCACGTGTGGGAGGAGATGTGTGCGCAGCTATGAGCGGTAGTTAGTGCGGGTGAGTTCCAGCACCTAGTCAATGTCACATCTAGGAGCCATGTGGCACTCTGGCGTGGCAGTTTCTTGGTAGTTGTATAACTTCTGTTTCTGGTCAGACATTTATCGTGGTTAGACACTGACCCATCTTCATCTGGGTAGGTGAGATGAGATGACTGAGGGGTTCTCAGCAGGGGGCACTAGTGTCAGGGGTCACCCAGGCGGCAGAGTTGGAGATGTCATGCTGGGGAGATAGGAAAGCACTCCTTGAGCCTACAGTTGAATTTTTGTCTGTTTTCAGATGAAAACATGCCTGTTTTCTTATCTGAGTCTTGCGGCTCAATTAAAATCTGTGGCCACCAGCACACAATGGAGAAGAGATTGCAGGAGATGAAGGAGAAAAGAGAACATCTTTCCCTGACCTGTAAGTGATCAGTTTGTAAAATGAGAATTGTGCAAATGTGTGAATAAGTTATCATGGAAAGTTTTTTTCTTTATGTAGATTTTTTTTGTTTCTTGATATTTCAATGAAGATTTTACTGATATTCCAGAAAGTCATATGCTTTGTCAAAATTTTTAAAGCTTACATTGGGATATATAGTGTTCTGCGGTTTAAAATTCTCCTTGTCAGAGCTCCTTTGTCAATTTTTAGTATCTCTGGAACATTTTTTTCTTTTTCAAAAAAAGTTATCACGTTGCTCTTTCAGAAGAATTTACTGTGGATTAACTGATGTATCAGTTTATGATTTTTTAAATATTTTTAACTGCTTAACTAGTAATTGAACATCTAACAATGTAACTAGTAAACTGTGTCTTGATCCCCACATAACTCTTCTCCCTTGCTGGAGCGTGGCCTCTACTTCAGCTCTTGTTTCCAGATCTTGTGCAGAGTATCATTCGCTCTGTGTACGTGGAAATGACACAGGTTGGGTTTCTGTGTAGAGGTTAGAGGTGCATTTTGTTTTCACGTAAATTGCACTGTGGTGTTTGCATTTGTATTTAACTCTTTCCCTGTGTGTCTCCCGTAAACCCTTATATTTCTGCATGCGTCATGTGTTTCAATATTCATTCATACAGATGATTAAAAAGTTTTAATATATAAATTACCATTCAAAAAATTTGAGCCATAGATGCCTTTCACCAATTGTTATAAAAATCCCACTTTCTCCATACTTGGAAAACTTGATGACGTTAGCCTTGACTTTTTTCAATCTGAAAGAAATGTGAAGATTAAAAGCCTTACATTTAATTTGCTTTGATTCTTAGTGAAGTCGAGTATCTTCATATGATTGTGACTTGCTAAATATAACTTAGTAATTATCAGTAATTGTCTCTGAATTTTATGTCTTTGTCCATCTGCCTGTTAAATTTTTCATTGTTTTCTGAAAGCTTTTTAATTTCTTTCTGATTTTTTAAGACAGTATAATCTACCTTGCATCCATATTTTATATAATACAAACGGACACTGTTATTGGTCAGTTTTAGCTGTGTATAACAAATAGAAAAGCTGGTGGCTTAGGTAAGATCTCATCTCTCTGTATGTCGAGTCCAGGCAGGGCTGGCTATGCCAAGTGTTTTTAGGAACCCAGGTCCCTATCTTTGTGTTTTGCTTGGTGCCTCATGCCCAGCAAGCCCCTGTCATGTTTCTTCCCTGCCCATCCATATTCCTTCCTCATTCCAGGGCCAGACCTCATCCGCAGCCACTCCAGCTAACCAGCAGGCTGAGTGCAGGCTTTACTAGGATGCAGTCAGAGATCTGTTGTTCAGAGAGAGCTGAGAATTGGTCCAGGACACACCAGCTTGATCCCAGGTGGAATCCAAATTTTTGACACATCATTCTTCACCTGAACTAATTTATCTTCAACTCCTTGATCCCATTGCCTTCCGCTGAAATGCATTCAGCAGCCTGTGCTCACCTTCCTTATCACAAGTTACTCTGTTTTTACAGGGGCTTGATGGAGCTTTGTCAGAAAGGTTTCCTTTTGAGTCTTCAAAAATATCTTTGGGTGTGCAATCCATACTCTTCTTTTGTTTCCGTGTGTCGCATGCATCACAGTTAATGGTGACACTAGCAGCCTTATTTGCTAAACTCAATGGATGTTTCCTGTGAGCCCTCTGGGGTTCTCGCCCTCAGCACTATTGCCATTTGGGCCGGATAACCCCTTGTTTGGGGACTCTGTCAGTACCATGGCTCACCATCCCATCACCTTGAGACATCAAAAATGTCTGTCGACATTACCAGACATCTGTAGGGGCCCACTTCCCCTGGCTGAGAACCACTGCTCCAGTTAGAAAGGTGACCAGCGGGAGCTTCCTTAGAGAAAGAGCATGATTATCAAGCTGGAAGGCCAGCAGAAGACATGCGCTTGCCTTTGTTGTACTTCTGACTAGATTTGCAGGCAAGTTAGCTTTTCAGAGCCCCTGTAATTTTTGTGGTTCTATCATGTGATGCTTCTTAAGTAATATGATTATTAGAGGTATCTTTATGATTTTATAGATACTAGATTGTCCTAAAGCTTTTCTTTGTGCTTGTTGTTTCATGTTAAGTCTAGAATATATAGCAGAAAGAAAACATAAGTTAATGCGTATATGTTACCTAACACAAGGGATGCCTTCCTCAGAATAAACAATTAAAAGGGGCTGGGGTTATAGCTCTGTACAAAGGCCATGGGTCCAGTCTCCAGTACCCCTGAAAAAACAGTGCAATGGGTCGGCACGCCGTTGTCTTATCCGCAAGAAAGCACTGCAGTCTGAGATGTTGCAATTCTCTTGTCAGCGTCCCAGAGGACCAAGCAGGCTCAGGAGAACCCAGAGGAGACGCTGTGTGAAGCATCTTTGAACATTTCCCCAGATACCTTGTGTGCAGGTAAAATTACTGTTGTCCTGGTGTTACATTAGAGATATGAGAATTGAATGATGATTTTATTTAGAATTACGGATCATTTCAGATGATCTGAACAACTGGGTTAGACTAGAATTCAAAGGTTTCTTCCGAAACCTGGTGTAATGAAACAAACACGTGGGAGTTGCTAAGCCATGTCCCCGCTGGCTCCTGTGCTTTTCCTCCCGCGTTTGTTTGCTCGCTGAGGAATCAGCTGCTCACATTTACAGTTCCTGTGGCCTCGTGTGAACCCATGTGTATGCACTTTAAGCGGCAGCACAGGGAGCAGTCAGAGCTAAGTAAGCATTGCCTCACTCAGCGTATGACGCACAGGCAAGTGTGTTACCGAGTGAGGTCTGTACACATACATGTGTTTTCTCATGTGGGCCCTAGACTGACTTGCGGTGATAAAACATAACTTTCCTTCGGTTATTTCAGATTCCTTGTCATTTTCTCATTTGACCCAGGCTGCAGGAGGGCCTGAGTCAGTAGAAAGAACTGTGTTCAGAGTGCTTGGAATGTGGAAAACCCCGTTAGGAAAGCAGCAGCAGCAGTGAGGTTTCCCATGTGGCTCGCTTGGAGTATACAGATAGTATTAGGACTTACCAGAAGGTTGAGAAAGTAAAGATGAGCTGTACTAACTGGGGGAGTGTTTTGTGGAGGACCAGAGCACAACCTAGATTGTGTGTGGCAGTAGTTCTTACCTTGAGCATACCGGAGAGTTTGGTGAAAAGTGATAGATAAAGTGCACCTTCCTAGGAAAATAGGCGTAGAGCTCTCAGAGCCTCTCCCAGCTCCTGTGGAGAAGCCCAGATTCCCTAGCTGGAACTGCAGGCCACGAGGACTCCCTGAAAGGAAATGAGGAGACTCAGTACTGTTCTAATAGCTGTGCTCAAAAAGTGTTATTTTATTGGTCAAGTGAAGATTCTGTTTATAATGTAAATATTTCACAGTTAATTCCTTGTTAATATTTTCCAGATGAATCCTTTGCTGGTGGTTTACATTCATCTTTGGATGATCTCTGTGCAAATCAGGAGAAATTGGGAGAATCTTTTAAAGAAATTAAAAGTGACACATGTGGTTCCTCACCTGCACTGGACACAAGTCACACTCATTCACTAGCATCGGCCAGCCGCCTCAGCGAGCTAAATCCCCAGAAATGCATGAGTGAGCTTCCAGAGGAAGAAGCCAGCCAGCCAAGAGACCTCAGCAGTGCCATGCTCACCCCAGACAGAAAGCAGGCTGCAGGGGCGTCTGGCCCAGGAGCGGAGGACAGCAGTCCCTGTCCCATGACACCTGCAAGTGGAGGGCGGCTTCAGCTGCACTCAGCGTCCAGGAGCACCCCCACAAAGAGGAAAAGGGCGCCAGCGGACTCGCCGCTAAGAGAAACGCCGAGGCGGAGGGGGAACAGCAGCTGGAGGCCTGCAGTGCCCGGCATGCAGCTGCTCAGGTCAGGGGGTGGCCTGCAGTTCCCGTCCTTGTCTGACATGGGGACTCCGGACAGTGCCACATCCTCTTATGAGGACTACTTCTCCCCCGAGAACCTCCAGGAAAGGATCTCAGGGCACCATCCACCTGGGGCTCAGCCGTCAGCAGGCCCTGCCCATGTTAGCTGCAGCAGCCTTTCCCAGAGGGAGAGAGCGAGTATCCTAGAAATGTCTGACCTCTCCTGCATCGGTGAGAAACCCAGATCGGTCAGCACGACCAATTTGATGGCAGGAGCGTCCTCCAGCCGCCAGACACCTGCATGCGTGGCTGCAGAGGATGCACCGGCTGCTGAGGAAAACTCTGGGCACTGTGGGCAGGCTGATTGTCCACAGGGAGAAGATGCAGGGCCTGTGGAGAGTCGCTGTCCCCACACCACCCCCCACCCTGCAGGTCCAGGGCAGGAGGGCAGCTGCTCCCCCATGCAGGGGAGTAGAGCGGAGAGAGGACTGGCTGGTGGGAGAAGCACCCAGAAAGAGGGCCCCGCTGCCGCTGCAGTGCCAAAGTCCCCTGTGGGGCACACACAGGAGTGTGAGCTGCAGCTCGGAGAGGAGCAATCTACAGAGGAAGAGAAGGAAAACCTAGCCCTGGGATACAGTGGAAGTATGTCAATCTCTTTTTCCCAGTATCTCTGTTACACAAATACGTCATAGCAATCCACATTTTAAATGCATCATAAATTCTTCATAATGTGTTTTCCTTCCCCCAACACTTTATAATTTTGAAAAATGTGTGTTCGATATTTGCCAGTGGTAATTCATTAGGAGTAGATGGCTTGTCACCCTGTGAGAGGGTTAGGCTTATTTATCAGATTCTTAGGGCTACATTTCCCCTTGCCTTCTTAGTCTTACAGAAAGTCAGCAGTGCCCTCTCCGCACAGGAGCTAGAGCAAGGGCTTTTCCTGGCTAGCGCAGCCCCTTGATGTGACATGGCCTCGTGTGCAGAGGCCACAGGTAGGGTCCTTCAGACTTGGGGTCATGCTAATGAGGCTCCATATTTTAAAGAGAAATTAAGAGGAGCCACTGATTATTTCCAGGAGGATGTATGAAAAAGTAAATTTTGACATTGTTATCAATAATTTTTGAAGAAACTCTGGGTAATGTTAAATGTAAAGAAATACTTCTTTTTTTGAGACAGGGTCTCGCTATGCAGTTCAGGCTGGCCTTGAGCTCACTTTGTGGTCCAGGCTGATCTCAAACTACAGCAGTCCTCTGGTCTCAGCCTCCCAAGTGCTGGTATTACAGGCATGCACCTGTTACAAAATATTTTTAAAGCGTTTTCCTCCAGTAGAAAGTTCATTTAGAATAGCACTTGTTTGGCTTTGCTTTAGGCATATCATATAATTGATTTTATTCCTATCTTCAACTGTATACATTACAATGACTTATTTATTGAACATATAATAATGAACTGTATAATATTAGTGATTGCAGCAAAAGTAGCAATAATAAAAACCATTTGTACTTAGGTTCTGACAAAGTTAAAGAAATCTTGAGCTTTGCCAGTATTAACCTGAAAATTTGGTTAAAATTTGAATAAAAATTCAGTGTGGTGGCACATACCTGTAATCTCAGCACTCTAAGAGGCTGAGACAGGAAGATCAAAGGTTCAAGCCCAGCTTTAGTGACTTAGTGAGACACTGTCTCAAGTAGAAATACTATAAATAATTTTTAAGGGGCTGAGGATGTAGTTCAAGGTGAAGGTCTAGATTTGATCCCAAGTGTTGCCAGATCACACAGAAAAGAGGACCAATTTTCTGTATTCTTCAAATCATTTTAACCTCCATTTTCAAGATAAGGCTTGGGGGTTAAAATAATTAGGCACATACTACATATCTTTTCCTTGAGCATAAACACCTCAAAATTACCTCACAAAAAGATTAAAACTTTTTTTATATTTTAAGCCTATACTTTTTATATCTTAGCTTTCTAAATATATATTAAAATTGACCATAAAAAACCCCTGTTATTTTAGGCTTAATGTGTTTTTAAAATGTTTGTGAAATCACGTTAGTTCTAAACACTATGGGTGTACAGTTGTGTCCGTAGTTCAGAGTACCCGGGTTTCAAAGTGCTCATTCTCGTTTCTCTGGTGTGTGTTTTAAGCTTCACATGACCGTGAAGGAGGGGAGCCTGGTTGTTTCCCCCAGTACAGCCCTCTCGGTCCTGCTGTGGTGGGTAGTGGGTGGTCCCCGAAGGCACTGCACTTCCCATTCCTGGGCTGCGCCCTCCGCATCCACAGCCCGGGCCCTTTGCTGAGTGGAGGAGGACTCGGGGGCAGCACTGAACCTGGAGGGGAGGAAAAGCGCGTGGAGATCACGTGGCGGAGCCGTCATGGGCGTGGGCGAGGCCTCCAGCATGACTTAGCGTTACTCAGACGGGATCTTCCGTTCGCTCCGGCACAGGGCATCTTCTGCAGTCCTCTGCCTTAGTTCGTGTCATCCCCAAGAGAAGCCTTTGCGTTGCCTAGCCTAGATCTAGCCCCTTTCGTTGATGTTTTAAATTGTCCTCTGGGGCTCAGCGAATCTATCACAGATAAAACAACAACTAGAAAGCCTTCAGTTTACGTGGACGCTCCCTATCTACCGGACTTCGGAGCACGGAAGACTACTCAGTACATCCAGCTAGACCTCTCTGCTCTTTCGGTTGGAATAAAAGTCTCTCAATTTCTGTTGCCAGTGCACCTGCAGTTGTTGCTGTTGTCACCAACATAGTATGTAATAAAGATTTCCAGAACAAGTTACTGATTCAGTAATAAACATTAACAACAGGAATGGAAGAAGACTTAATTTTTTAAAATAATCTTGAAATATTTTTTCTTTTTTACATTTTTATTCCCAGTACTCAGGTACATTCCCACTGTAACAAAGACGGTTAAGAGAGGGGCTAGGGGAAATAAGCACCTGCCTGGCAAGCACAAGGTCCTGAGTTCGATCCCTGATACTGGAAAAAAAAACAACAAAAAAGATGGTTAAGAGAGTACAATCTTCCTACATCACATTCCTTACCGCCTTCCTGCCAGCAGTTAATAGCTGTAAAGTGGTCCGCCTATCCTGTCTCAGGTGCCTTTCTGGCTTGTGGGGAGCAACGTGGACTCTGCCCCTGGACGTGCATTCCCGGGCAGGCCGGGAACAGATGTGCACATAAGTGTGTCAGCAGGGGGCAGCGAGCAAGCGGTGGAGGGGCAGAGGCGAAGGGTACGGAGGGTTCTGTGAGGCGGCAGAGAAGAGGTCTGTGAGCGCTGCTGAAATCACACTTCAGTGCGAGGCCAGGCAAGTGTGGGGGTCCTTAAGTAGACAGAAGCCCGCAGGCACAAGGGGGCCAGTACAGCAGAAAGCCCTGGAGTAGAAGGAGGGCGGGAGAGGTGGCAGGAATCTGTCATCAGTGCCCTCTGTTCCTACTAAGGCATGGATTGTTTTGATTAGTTTCCAGTATGTTCAAAAGCAGCTTGGGATTTTGATCTGGGGGGACCAAATCAATTTGTTGTAATTGTAACCTTGGGTACTCTGAAGAAAAAATTGTGGTTTGGAGTGTTTACCACTGGAAGTAGTCACAATCAGCAGTGCTTCCTTGCAGACATCTGTGCGTGTGGGCACACATGCCACAGCAAGCAGTTTACGGGCTACTTGTGTACACATGCAATTATGTTGGGCTAGTGCCTTAAATTTTTTTACTTAATATTTCTGATACATCTGAATTAGTGGATTTACTTCACTTTTTAGTGTAGCCTATTTCTGTAATGGGTCAAGTAGTAAATATTAGTTTGTGGACCAAATCGAGGTATGTAGATACTTGTGTTGATAATTAAGTGGTAGGAGTAAGGCACTGTGGTTAATGTCTGGATGTCCCCCCCCCCAAAAGCCTGATGCAGTCATGGGCGCAGGCCTTTCAGAGGCAGCTGAATCTAGAGTTTGTGATTGGTTCGTTGTATAGTCCTGGGCTTAGTGGTGTGAGTGCTGCACCCGCCCTGGGCGGGCAGCCTGCACATCATGTGAGGGAAGGAGAGAGGCTGCTTCTCCCTTCTGCTCCTCCTGCTCTTGTTGCTGTGCTGTGTTTCCCACTGTGAACCACTGCCCTCCGCCTTGTGCCACCTGCCTTGGAGCCAGTGGATTGCAGAATGAAACCTCCACATACTCAGCTAAGTAAACTACCTTCCTTAATTTGAGGCATCGAGTATTTTGTCTCAGCACCAAGAGAAAAGTAAATAAGACACTTTTACAAAATATATATT
This sequence comes from Dinomys branickii, assembly GCA_004027595.1. Lineage (NCBI taxonomy): Eukaryota > Metazoa > Chordata > Mammalia > Rodentia > Dinomyidae > Dinomys > Dinomys branickii. Next base: position 21,936 of record PVLD010007933.1, on the reverse strand, counting down.
GATGGAAGTCAAAACTTTGTAAAAGTTTTGTAGTGCAGGCCTACTACTGAGAAGAATAGAATTCTTAGGGGAAAGGGAAAATTGCATTTCACTTAACTGGTTCAAATTGAGTGTTTCTTTTACCAAAATCAATTTCATGAATGCTGATGAATAATAATTCTTTTGTGGTGAGATTTTATGTATTTCACCTCTGAAAGTTCCTTTTCACATAGTAAATGTCACATCCTGGTAGCAGTTCATGAGCAGAGGGTTCCCATCGTATTCATTGCTTAGAAGGTATTTACAGAATGCTGTTGGATGGTTGGTGCCTTCCAAGAGTGAGTGTAAATTATGGTAGCAGCATAGGTATACATGTGTTCCTTAAATATTTTAAATGAAGGCATTATTGTACCTTCTGGCAACCCACATAATTCACACGTATATTCAGAAGCACGTTTTAGCCCTCCTCCCCAAAAGAATCTGTCCCACTCCCTGGGCATTACGACTGCAAGCAAGCTTCCCAGCTCAGCATGGGCAGGGCAGCCTCAACAGGAAGGCTGGCCTGGAGGAGAGAAGGCTGTGGAAGACCTAGCTGCCTGTCCTTTCAGCCATCCATTTTCCAGTCATCTCCCACGTCTGAGTGCTGGAATAGACACAGTGACCTAATGTTAGGAAGAAGCTCTACTCTTTCCCTTAAGGAAACTAGACGAGTAGGGAGATAGGATCAAAACAATCTGTGTAACAGTATCAAGGAATTCAAAGGGTACGAATAACTCTCAGTGGGAAACTACACAATGTTAAAACTATTTTGTGTATAGAAAACCCATATTTAGTTGTTTCTACAATAATTATACTGGAAAAACTTGCACATCAGCTGCTGAGCATTATTCAATTTTCCCTTTTCCCCAAGTTAACGAAGTTTTTTTTTTTTTTTTTTTTTTTTTTTTTTTTTTTTTTTTTTTTTTTTTTTTTTTTTTTTTTTTTTTTTTTTTTTTTTTTTTTTTTTTTTTGCGGTACTAGGGATCGAACTCAGGACCTTGCGCTTGCCAGGCAGGCGCTTATTCCACTGAGCTATATCCCCAGCGAAGTTTGTTTTTCTGACCGATGAGTCTGCAGGGGCTCAGCAGGGTTCACTTGTGCAGAACTTGTTTGTCTTGCTTGTACCCCAGCGGCACGTATGGAAAGGGATTTCTCTAGGCATCTTTCAAGGTTCTTTCCACAGTATTAAGACTTTGCGTTGTGTAGGGCTCAGAAGAAATTTCCCACTGGGATACTGTTGTTTACCCTTATGTATTAAAGTGTTGAATTCTTAGGTCAGCCTCAGAGTCCTTGACTTTGGCATAGTATCTAACACCCACGATATCCCCTGTTCAGTGGGCTGTTGCAATGGGCCGTACTGAATTGTCCATGGAATTGGCTGTGTCTTAGAGGCCAGAAAGTAGGGTATACAAGAAGACAGGTGTGCAAGAAGATGGGTGTGGAAGCGTTGATTTCTCCGGCCCTGGCTCAAGGCACAGCTTTAACGCAGGCCAGGCGTCTCCCTCTTGCCTTTCCTAGGATTCAGTGACTCTTACCATCATACCGCCTCCTTCCTGCAGAGCAGCCTCACTGCATATTTTCTTTTTGCTCTTGATTTCTGATGCAAGATCTCACTGTATAGCTCGGGTTGGCCTTCTATGCCACCCAGGCTGGACTTGGACTCATGGCAATCCTCCTGCCTCAGCCTCCCTAGTGCAGGGATTACAAGCATACACCACCACACCCAGCTCATTGGACGTATTCCGTACCAAACTCTTTCTTAACCTCACTTTTGAAATGTGAGGGTTATTTGATGCACACTGAAAATTAAACAGTGACCATTGTCTAACTTTGTTTGATGTGTCTGTGTTTTGAATACGTTGGTAACCCAAACAGTTTTCTCGTGGTAAAATTTCAGGCAGTGTAATGTGGAGATAAAAATTCTGGAGCACTGCTGTTATTTTCTCTCCATTTGAGTTTACGAAAAGGAAAAAGCAGATCGTGTGTAATGAAGTTAGAATCAAAGCATAGTGTAGGGTTTACGGCTTTGACAGGGAGATGTCATGGACTGAGTTGTTGTGTCCCTGCCTTCTCCTGTTGGAGCCCTGACCCAAGTGGGATGGTAATGGGGAGCAGCCATCCGCAAGGCCGGAGTCAGCGTAGAGCTTCCCTGCATTCTCGGCTCCTTTGGTTTCCCGTTAACTTCCTTAGGTTTTAGGAGGCTGGGATGCATTTCCTGGTGGGATGCATTTTTGTTTCAAGCTGTTTCATTGGTAGCAAGAGTGGAGGCAAGTGACTACTAGAAAATCTTATTTGAATACACAGTAACCTGCAGACTTACTCGGGATTGAATAAGAAGAGAAACTTTAGCCCCCATTTTTTTTTTATCTTGCTGTTCTAATTTGATATACTGTCTCTTTATGTGTATTTTAAAAGGCAAATGCGTAGTGGACACAATATGAATTCTGATGATCTATTTACTTTTCATCTTAGATCTTAAATATGAAAAATAAGGTCTATTCCACCCTAGGGGATAGGAGTTCTGAGCATTAAAAAAAATTATTGAAAGTAGTAGGAAGTAATGCATAAATGGCAGGTAATCTTTCCTTCAAAGAAGTGAGTTTAGCTAGACGTTAGAATAAAATGTAAATTACCTAATACCATATGCTTGGCCTCCTAGCCCACCTGCTTCAGGAGCGGACTGTGTTGAGCTGGAGAAGGTCTCTGTGGTCAGGACGCCAGTCAGTAGCAGGGATAGGACAGTGCCACTTGTCAGAGCCTGGAAGAGGTGGGCATTCCATCTGTGGTTTGAGTGTCCAGAGGAATCCAGTTTGGAGGTTTATGGGCCAAGAATGTTAGTTTGTGGCCCTGAACCCAACTTTAAAATTTTTACGGGCCCGGGTTGCAAACAGCCAGCTTGAATTCAGGAAAAGAGTTAACCATGGTGGTTCTGCGTTTTTTTCACTTAGCTAGAACTCTGATTTTGAAAACAGTGTAAGTTTTCCTATCAGACTCACTAAAACTTGGTTGTACTTGGTTTCATTGTACTGTCCAATAGATTTGAGGTGAAAATGTGGGGAACATAATCAGCCATTATTTGTAGACAAGGCCAAAGCTTTGTACTGGAGATTGCTTCCTGTAGAAGCGCAAACCCCGAGGCTGAGTTGCTTGCTGCCTCTGACACAGCCCTGCTTTCTCTGAGGAGCTGGTTGTTCTCTTAAGGGTCTAAGAACTGAAGGCCGAGTAATGCGTAAGGAACAGACATACATTATCTCGCATTATCAAATGGACTAATGTGATACTATTCAAATTGGAACCAAATAGGCAAAAGTAGTTTCTGACCATCGGGTTACATGAATCACTAGGGACATTCCTCAGATTAAACCAAACATTCTAAATAGATCTTAAAGCACCAGGCAAAAGTGATATTTACTTAAAGGGCCTACAGTTTCCTATTAGCCATTTACATAAATAAGCATAATTTAAAATTTTTGTTTTTCTTAACTTGCATTAGTTAACAATCAGGCCATCTGAGCTCTAGCTAACCTTCAGTCTACTTGGGTTTTAGATGTTAAAAACGGACCAGCAAGGCGTGATGTTTCAGACGGCTCACGGGAAGGTGTTCAGGACCTCGCCAGACGACATGAGCAGTCAAAAAAAAGGGGCAAAAGCCAGAAGGTCAGTGTGCAAAAATATTCCAGGCTTCCAAATGTCGCCACATGAAATGCTCTCTGGATTAATGAAGCAATTGAGCCTAGGCTGCTGTGTTTATTTTAAAAATACAAGTGAATGTTAGAAAAGCCTAATGTAAAAGAGAGTGTTGCTGGCATTCAGGATAGAGTTGGTATTGAGCTCTTGTGTCACCTGTGCATGTTGGGCTCATGAAAACATCCACACCACATGACAGCATTGGTTGCCTGTCAGGTCTGAATGTACTAGACAGGAATATGAAGAGGTAAACCTTTGATTTCTGACCCAGGCATGGTTTGACCTATGGCACTCAGGCATGCTGAGCCAACTTGCCAGCCCTCTTTTAAATTATTTATTTTGGAACAGGGTCTCACAGAGTCACTGAAGTGTTCAGATTGGGCTCACACTTGGGATCCTCCTATCTCAGCCATACAGAGCACTGGGATTATACCCTGAGCCATGTGCCAGGGTACGATGATCCTTTTTCTTTAATGGTAAACTTGACGTAGCTCAGATCGGTAGTGACTTGTTTTGGCAGCCCTGTGAGGCAAGTTGGCTGAGAGTTCATGAGTTCTGTGCACCCTGAAGCAGAGATATGAAAGGTGGGAAGGTCAGGAGGACTGGAGAGCCTGGGGCCTGGGCACAGAGCAGCTCAGTGGGGAGTGGTGGCCTGGGAGTAGACGCCAGAGCCTGCCCGATGAGAGGCTGCTCGGGGCCAGGAGCTTTGTGCACCGTTGTTCTCCTTGGTGTTCCGTGGCTGCGCGGTGGTTATCATACTGCACTGGTGTGTCTCTTCTTAGCCTTCTTCCAGTCACAGCCTTCTTGTCTTTGATCTGTTCTGGAAAAGTCTCAGCAGCCATTTTTTCTGCCTCCTTTCCACTGTCTCCACTGCTGGGAATGCAACTACTTGTGTTATCCTGCACATCTGAAGCCCACACCTCATGTTTTTCTGTATGCTCGTCTCTCACAGCTCTCATTTCTTTCTAAGTTACTTTTATTGATTTTTTCTTTACAATTGCATCTTGCAGTCTTTGTAAGTCTATTCTGATGCCAAATGTACATGTTCAGTTTCAACATCTTTATTGTACTGTTCAGCCTATGTAATTGCTTGAATTTATCACTTTGGTTACTCCTAACAAAATTATTAATCTTACGTGAAGTATATTTAGTTAGAAATTTATAACTGTTGAGTTTGTTTTCCAGCTCCTATTTGCTTCTGTTATCTGTTGTTTCTCTTTGTCTTCAATCACGTGTTCTATGCCTGTATGCCTGGTTATTTTTGGTTGTCTTCCTGTCAGGCATCTGAGATGATTTGAAGTTGGGCTTCCACCTTCATGGTGCAAACTGTGCCCAGGGAACACGAGCCTCAGAGGCTGTTTCACCTCTGCAGGCTTCTGCCAGACCTCAGTGTGCTGACCAGTGGTGCCTTCCATAGCTGATGCCTGCTTATCTGCGGCCAGTCCAGCTTTTCTAACTGATCACAATGAGAAGGTTGTTCCAAACTACTTAGGCCTCCATTACCAGAAATAATGGGTATATTTTAATGGCCTTTTAGAAAAAGAGAAAAAGGAAGAAGACTTTTATAAATAGAAATTTTTCTTTCTGAGACAGGGTCTCACACTGTAGCCTAGGCTGGCCTCTCATTCTCAGTGACCCTCCTGCCTTGGCCTCCTGAATGCTGGATTAAGGCATGTGCCACCACACCCAGCTGTAAGTGGAACTTTGATATAGATCCTTCTGAAACAGAGCAGTGAAAGACCTAGTGAGGAGAAAGGATTTTTAAAATGAACTTTGTAGCCCTAGTTTGGAAAAGACACACTAAGCAAACATCTAAAATAACTTTAATTCAGTTTCTCTTAAGGAGCAGAAACAAACCTGAGTCAGTGAAAAGTAAGAATCTTAGAGTTGCAACTTCCACTATAATGTTTTTGGTTTGGTACCCACTTTTAATGGGTAAAATCATGTATAAATTAGTGGGGGACCCAGTTATCTTTTTAAGACTTGCTTTGTTTTATATCTTTGTTTTTTTGAGACAGACCAGAGCCTTACTCTGTTGTTCAGGCTGATCTTGAACTCACTGTGTAGTCCAGGCTTCCTCAAACTCACAGTGATCCTCCTGCCTCAGCCTCCCAACTAACTGCTGGGATTACAGGTGTGCACCACCACACCCATCTTAGACTTACTTTAAACATGTATTTATAAATTTGTTGAGCCTTTCTGATTTTGACTGTAGAGTTAAGCAATTTTAGTACTTTGGTATGCTGGGCTTACAATGTATATTCCTTTTTAGAGGGAGAGTTATAAGATATGGTGACAAATTTTAACCTATTTCTTACTTTTTGGATGTTGTCAAACATAGACCCTGAAGAAATGTAGATTTAGTGCTAGCACCCTGCCAAAAGTACATAAATGTTTTTCTTCAAGGTTTTTTTTTCTTATTCTACTACTTCTGGGCTGGTTGTTGTTTAAAAAGATTATTATCTTCAGCAAAATTTTTAACCAGAGTCTGGATAGTTTTTCCTAAGTGGTTAAGTTTAAAAATCTCATTTTGAAGCCATGTCTGCCAATCCCGAGTGTCCTGAGGAGAGGGCAGGCTGTGGGTCAGAGCACAGAAACACTTACAGATGGCTTTCATAAGCTTGCAGGCCTGCGGGAATCAGAGGACCAAATGTAGTGCACTTATTTAGACAGTGGTTTAAAACAAAAAAAAAGAACTACTCATCAGATAGAATGCTTACATTCCTAAAAGTTTGTTAAGTAGGCTAGGAAGCAAATGAATAATAGCTTTGCGTGTGTTTTGATAATTGTTTGTTCTCACATTTATTCTACAATGTGAACCCATAAGGACATGTACTGTGTCCTGTCCATCTGTTGATGCTCAGCATAATACAGTAGCACACGCAGAATACTTCCTGAGCAAACAAGGGATGTGTAATTTCCTTTTTACTTTTTGAGTGGAAGCATTCAAGTCATTCCTGGTACTCCTAACTGTCATGCAGTACTGTTGAATCGCCCTCACGCCTTCTTTTCTTTGTGGGTAGTCCTCAGCCTGGGAGATGGTTTCATATCAGTTAAGAATGTACCCTCAGGCGGGTGTGGTGGTACACACGCGAGATCCCAGCTCCATGGAAGACTGCGGCAGGAGGATCACAAGTTCAAGCCCAGTGTAAGCATATGAGCAGCTTAGCAAGACCCTATCTCAAAATTAAGGGGAAAGGGGAAAGGGGAAAGGGGAAAGGGGAAAGGGGAAAGGGGAAAGGGGAAAGGAGCAGGCCTGGAACTGCAGTCCGTCCATCCGTCAGTAGGAAGTGTTCTCCTGCCCACGGTGAGCACTGTGCGCATTACTGTTGACGCGCTGACTCTGGGTTCATTCCTGCTGCTGCTTCTCTAGGAAAGATGACCCAGAGTGAGTATTTCATTGCTATAATGGAGGCAGTAATACTTTATGAATGTAATTTTCCATTTTGCAGTAATTCCAGGGCCTTGGCTGTTTGCCATTAGACAGTATACTTGGCTGGAAGCTTATACTTTTTGTAACTAGTTTTGATATTAAATTTAACTTTCAAGTTGAAGTAACAGTGACTCATCAAAATGACAGGTGATATTTATTTATCTTGAAAATTCAGCATGAATATTTTGTTATTAAACATTTATGGGAATTGCAGCACTTCCTCAAGAATGACACACTTTTAAAACGTCCAAGTAAATAATTTCCATTGTTCATGCCTGCTGTACATAGTGAGATAGGGCCTGTCTGGTGGGTGGTTCCTCTGAGTGCCCGTCACTCCCACTGGACTAACTGAGCTCAGAGGTGCCCTGGATTCCCAGTGCAGGTGTCCAGTGATCTGCAGCCCCAATGATGGGCTCCTGGCAGTGGGCCTGGGTGGTGGTGAGGGGATATGCTCGTTGTGACAGGTGTGGGGTCCATCCCCCCACAGACATGACGCTGAGACCATGTGAACCCCAGCTGCAGCTCGGTGGACCAGAGTCGCATACAGTTCCCACGAGCATGTTGTATTTATCTTGTTATGTATGAGAGATGATATTTCTATAACAAATATGAAGTAGAATCTCCAAAGCACTCCGTCTTCCTTTCACTGTGCTTTCCTGTTCATGCAGGAGGCTTTGAAGTGAATGTGTGATGAAGTACCCAGGTCACAAATCATTAAACACACTTCCACTGGAGTTGGGGAAGGTGAGGGCCAGTCAGGGTAGGTCCCCTTGTGCCCTCAATGCTCACTTTGGGCCCATAAAAAGCTGGAGGCCAAGGTCACCGAGTGCACTTCCCACAGGGAGCAGCCTTCCTGGTGCCAACCCAGGAACTGTGTGAGGCAATGTGTTGAAGATCTGCGGGGAGACAGTGATACCCTGGGCAAAGGAGAGGATACAGGCCCAACTTAAATACTTGCAGTTGTTAGCTTTCACTGTCTAGCTTAAAATAATCCACTGGGGGGAGTTAGGTAAGTGTAATAATCAGTGATAATTTGCCTTAGTCAGTTTTGAGATATGCAGAAACTCAAACAGAAATGACAACATGGTGAAGTAGCAAGCCTGAATCCTTATGTTTAAAAAGAAACAGAAAAGGCTCTGGGGTGTGAAGGAGCTGTGAGACGGGTGAGCTGATGCTCAGCTCCAGTCTCCCTTAGTGCAGGTCCTCAGCGAGCAGCCCTTTGCCGGGCAGCACTCACATGGCAGTGCTGCCTGTTCCCCAGAGCCCACTCTGTCCCCAGGCGGCTCATCGAAGCTCATCATGGTCATTCTGTTCTCTGACCAGCAATTACTCCGCGAACATGACTCACTTCTGTCCAATACGATGTGAAAGGAAGTCCTACTGGCAGTTTTCTGGAAACACGCTGTCTCACTGCAGATAGCCCTGGGAAGAAATGGCTGGACAGATCCCCGGTTCCCTGCAGCCAGAGGTTGAAACCAAAGGAGGGAATCGGAGAGGAAGGCGCGGGAGGCCCGGAGGGCAGGAGGCTGCACAGCTTACAGCTTGTTTCCACTGACATCAGAGGGCTGTTCTCATTAGGGACCATTGCTTCATCTCTGTGGGTCTCAAACATGATGTTACGGACATGTCCAGAAATGCATAGCTGTGTCCATCTGTCCAAAGGGCCGGATCTCACTTCAAGTGGGAGGGATTTCCCAAGCAGGTTTCAGATTCTTTGGAGGAACCTGATTTCTTCCCCAGTCATAAGGATTTTATGACTTTGCCTTTCCTTAAGTCTGTACTCCTTTTAAAATGTATTGCTTTCTAAATATTTAGGAATATAAATAAATTATTGGCTATTAAGTCAGGATAATTTTGATTTTTAAGAAAGGGATAAAATTAGGATTATTCAACAGGAAAGAGTTGAATAGTGACATTAAAATGCAGTTTAAACTCAATGAAGCATTGTTATAGTTTGCTAAAAAAATAAAATATGAATATGTTCAAATAGATTTTTGGCAATGCTCTTGTGACTTTTGGGTATGAGTTAAGATTCAGTTCATGTATCAGTGGTGTCTTCGTGTAAGAAAACAGCAGCACGTTCAGGCCTCTCAGACCGGAGCAGTTAGTATGAAGCACCTGCTTTACCTTCATTGTCAGTGCTTTTCAGTTCCAAATCTGCCCTTGAAGTTACACCTTTTTATTTCTCTGCAGAATTGTCTTCTGGTTTTCATTTTTAAATATATGTGTTCCTATGATCTAATTCTGTTCCGTAAAAAGACACTAAAATCCATCTCAGTTTATAGAGTTGTATCTTTTTCCTTTTTTTTTTTTTGTTGGTCTTTTTTACGAATTTGTTCCACTTCCTCAGATGAGTTGTAACAACAAGGAGGAGGCACAGATAGGAAACTCAGAGTCAGAAGCAACGTAAGGTTGGGCTTCGAGGCACGGTCCTCACGGAATTTGCCGGGGGAGACCGCTCCCCCCAGAACAGCTCCTCTAGCCAGGAGCTCCCAGGACCTTGCTGTCCCTGAGCTGCTCCGGTGTGTTGGGGGTCATGGAGTGGGTTGGCAGAAGTTGTTTCTGCCCTGCACCTGAGCAAGACTCTCAAAGCCTACAACTCAGGATCAGAAGCATGGACGCCTCACCCACAGCCCACCCCCTTTCTGTGCACAGTCAATTTTCAGGCCCTGCTGCTCACCTGTCCACATTGTGCGGCCCCTCTTCCTGTGCTGCCACTCTGCAGCGCCTCCTGGATCTTCTGCATTCTGAGGGTTGCAGTTCAACACTGGCGTTTGTGGAGGAAGGGTGTCCGTCCCAGTTTTAGCTGTCCAGAGCCCTGTGTAGCTGGAGGCCTGGCTCCTGTCCACTGTCCCTGGCCCAGGCCTGCTCTCCTAAATGGAGGGTCGTCCTGTCTGCAGCTTCTCCACTGGCCTCCCTCAAGCCCTGGCTCCAGAGCTGGGAGATGGTGTGCAAAGGCCCAGAGAGGGTTCGAGTCCTAGATGTACAATTTGCTGGGTGAAACTTCTTAGTGCGGCTATGCATTCTTTTTAACAACAGGGACATTAATGACCAGTTACTTGATGTGTACTTTGTGTTTTAATTTCTTAACTCTTCAGTGTGATGCATATTCAAAACTGCTACTGATGTAATATTGATCACTATTACTGTAGTATTTTTAAGACATTTAGAAAAAGTAGTCTGAATAATAGGAGTCTGTGGAATTCTCCAAATAAAACTATTTCACACAAGGAAGGATAGTGAAGTTATGAAGCCATTGATATGAGAAGTTAAACAATTTGTGTGCCCAGTGTTCTGGATTCAGCCAGCTTCAGAGCATGGGATTCATCAGACCAAAGATGGATGTGGACAGTGTGAAGGGCGCTGCCAGGGTCACATAACCAGCCTCAGCCCACCAGTGCAGCTGAGAAGATGTGTCAGGCAGTGTGGCTGCCGGAGCTGGACAGGGGCCATCCTCAGGAAGTGGCTGGAAAACTCTTGTCGCCTTCGCTTTGTTCTTTTTGTATTTTCTCTGTCATCACAACACATAATGATGACTGATTCTGATAGTTCCCGTATGTCCAGTTGACTATCATCAGTGAACAAGATCAATAATATTTGTGAAAATGTGGATTCTGTTATTTTATTATTTTTAAGGAAAAGTTTTATTGTTTACCTAAAAACTGGTGCCTAATCCCATAAGATTTCAGAGAATGTTTTCTTTTAAAGTGTTTCCTTTGATCACTAATAAAAGAATACGTTTGTTTAACTGGATTTACCTTTGATCTCACTGACACAAACCACTGACAATATTTCCCGAATGCCACAATCGCTTACCCCCCTCATCCCTCCATCCTCTGCGCCCCCTGGGCACAGCTGCTTTATAAGCTACCAAAGGTGTTTTTCTTCTGTTTCTGACTCCCCCTGCTGGGAAGAACTCCTGGCCTCCACGGGTGCCCTGAATGCATGGCCTAGGACTTTCCTGTCGGGAACTGAGCCCTGCCTGCCCCTCTTGCATTGGACAACAATGACAGGGACATACAAAAGTTGTTTCTCTTCTTTCTATAATGACATTCTATGATAGAGACCTGGAAGTGTGGAAAGAGGTGACCAGGATGAAAGTGGGAATGTTCAGTTTGCTCTTAACACAGTGGTGCTGAGGCTGCCCACAGAATGGAGCTTTATGTACTTCGTCCATTTCTGAGATCCTCATACTTTTAACTTCAGTGTTAGTGTCTGTGCTTTGTGCTTTTGCTTCTTATGTTTGATGAATACACATAAAGCTCGGGGTCTCCAGGCTGCGTCCAGAGCATCCCTTTCCCTGTGCTCTGTGCTTAGCAGAGTGATAGCTCCCAGCCCCTAGCTCTGGCTGGAAGGTAAGGGGGTTCTCAACCTGTATTGTCCCAAATGCTAGGAGAAAATGTGTGTGTGACCTCTAGGAGAAGGGGTGCATAAGCTACGTGAATCATTTGTTTCGTCTAGCGAGTGTGGAGAAGACTCCGTCTTCCTGTAAATTGACACCACTGCAAAGGGACTTGTCTGCCTCTTTAGATCTCTTCACAACAGAGACCCCTTCAATGTAAGTGCTGCAGCTGTTAAACAGTTGTTATTTTTGTAAAAGATTTAGTAGACAAATGCTGTACCCGTGAGCTATATTCCCAGCCCTTTTTTATCATTCTATCTTGAGACAGGGTCTTATCAGGCTGGCCTCAAAATTGACACTTTGAGCTCAGTGTCCCAAGTACCATAGCTGAGACTGTCCGAGTGTGTGCCACCATGCCCAGTTCAGTCTCCTTTAAGTGAAGGTTCAACTTCCTGGCTTAGTTTAGTACAAACAAAAGATGTTCTCTGCTAACTGCGTAATCTAACTGCATAATTACTGTGCCAAGGGCGAGCAGTTCTGGAGGCGCGGTGTTCAGAGCTCCAGCTTTACCCTTCTTCCCGGATGTCTGTGCTCACTCTCCCAGTTCACGTCCTCCCTCCCGCTCACTTGCCTGCTTCCCACATCGCCCTGGGCAGCAGAAGCAAAGCCACCCACTGCTTTATCCCAGGTCTGGCATCGTTTCTGCCTTCATTGCCCTGGGCCAGGTGGTGGCCCCCATCCTTTCTGCCTAGGCTCTTGCAAAGTTTACTGTTCTGTCTCTGTACTTCACCTCCAGTTTTGCCCGAGTTCTTCCACTGTTACTTTCTTTGCCGCCTGGAGGTAGCTTTTATATCAATCTCCTAAGTGCTTCTTGCTTGTTTATTCACCCTGCCTGGGGTCAGTCGGGTCCCACCCCATCCACCAAGCTCCTAACCTCCCTTGGGCCCTTAGCTTGGTTGCTGGTCTTGGTCACTGTCCTGGGCACATCCCCACTTTGGGCCTGGAGTTTTCTTTCCTTGGACTCTGGACTGTACTGCTGTTTGACGATAGCAAGACTTCGATTGGGTCATGGTTTCTTATTGCAAGGTCCTGGAACCTCTTGAGCACAGCAGTGTCGCTTTGCTGTGTCCCTCCCCACTGCCTTATGCTTGGTGCTGGCCCAGCTGACTGCATGTCTCCTCACTGAGCCTTCAGTGCCAGATAGCATTCCTAGTGAGGCATTGATAAAAACTGAGCACCATGGAGACTCGGGGAAGACCAGGTGATGTGGCGTGTCTGGCCCAGTATACAGTGGAGCTCAGGCTGCTTTTCCCATAAGGGAGGATGAAGTCAGCTAAGGCACTACCAAGCCAAACAATTTCACATCCATCAGTTACCTGCAGTTTACAGAGAGGGCCAGAAGTTGCACAGAGACAATGCCAGGCTGGAGTCTTCACAGCAGGGAGAGGTGTACTGTAGATACTGCCCTGCACCCTGCAGGGACGCATGTTTCCTGCAGGCTCCACTGTTGATCAGATAATCCGGGAGAAATACTGCTCCCAGGTGGACTCACTGTTTTTATTTACATAGGTGCAAGATGTAATTTGCCAGGAAGACCTTACATTGGATCAGTGGGATATTTTCTTATGGAAACTCAGATTGCTCATTTACACCCACCCGAGAGATTACCAGCACATTGCACTTGCAGTACTGGAAATATGGGTAGATCCCTTTCTCTGGGGTCCCCAGCGTATCCTGTGGCTCCTGGACCCTCCGTGCTCACCTGGTGAGCCATGCTGGGCTTGTTTCCCAAGGGACTTGGAAAGCACTGGCTGTACACAGCCAGCCTTGGTTCCTCAGTGTCTGCTCATTTCTAGAAGAGCATCATTCTCACATGGGGCATTCTGGGCACACCCATGCTGTGAGGCAGTGCTTTTAGTTACGTCCTGATTCCAGAGAAGACAAACACTGCATGAATCTGTGCAGTTATATTGTCCCCAAAATGAGTATTCACAGACAGTTTTTGAATTCCAGTGAGGTCAGACAGGGTGACTTAAGATACCATCTCCAAACGTTTCCTTGCTGTTTACAAAGACACAAACTGCTAAATTTTTATGAGATAGAGAAAGCATAAAAAGAGAATAGGCTTCTTTTAGTTGCACAGTACAGAACATCAAAAGATTAACAGTACTCCAAGTAGATCCACAGTCCTCCCTCAGTGGCTTATTTAGGCCTAGTAATTAATTTTTATTCTACTTGGGCCTAGCTTAGCAGCCCTAAGAACCCATCTGTTTCTCAACTAGCATTCCAGAAATCCTGATTTAATCCTTTGGGAGGGTCAGAGTAAAAGAAACAGATCTGTAGATTACTGTTTTTAACTGTTGACAGTTATCACAACTAAAAGATCAGAGGAGAGTTCATTATAAGAATAATTGCAGATAACAAAGTTGGTCATGGTATGCAAAACAAAGTTTTAGACAAAATATCATAAATAATGATTAACCTTACTTTTTAAAAATATAGTGTTACTTTCTAAAAAGAGAACTGACTGAGTTCAATTCCTAGTACAAAAAGAAGAATCAAAGAACATAGTCTTGTAGGAAAAATCATTACCTATAATAAAATAGTCTTGAGATATACCACGAATATGTCAAGCATAGAATTAGAAAACAGATCTGCCTAGTAGGAGTACAGCCTCACGTGTGGGTGATAATAACGTCTTGCCATGCAGATTGAACCATGTAGGACTAATTATCTTTTATTTGAAAATTTTTGCTGTGCTACTCATTGTTGGTAACACATCAAATGGACACAAGTATTTCTAGTACCTGGTTTTTTATAAAGTAAATATCAAATGTTTGTTATTTTTTAGGTGTCTGGGAGATTTCAGATACCTTTACGTGCAATAGATACTTAGGATTTGACTTGGGGAAGGCAAAATATCAGAAGTTGTTAGGAAACTTTGAACACCTGATTTAAGACAAGGTCATGGGTTCCTTAGAAATACTGAACACAAGAAATGCTCACTTACTTGCCAAGCAAATCTGGACAGCTTTTGGAAGAATATCCATGAGTAGAATAAAAATGTACATTCTTACGCTTTGCGTCAATACCCCACAAAGGACATAGCTGCTTTAATTAAACTGGGAGTTCAGTTTTCTTCTTGGAATTTTAAGAGTACTCAGTGCATCAGTCAGGGTTTTAATTAGAGAAACAGATATGACACAAGATACACAAATGCATAAGAAATTAGAAGATTGCCTTACAACAGTCAGCCACAGAGTCACATGAGGAAGTGTGCAGAGTGTCTGCACACTGTAGACCGTCTGCACACTGCAGACCGAAGGATTCAGTCCAAGGTCTGTAGTTCACTGCAGGGTGCCACGTTAAGTCTGTATCAGGAAGCTGATGCATCTGCGATGGAAGGCTTACAAGTCTACACCAGAAGGCCGAAGGATCCACGGTGGAAGCCAGAGTCTGAGCTAGAAGTGGAAGGTGAAGACTGGCACTCCGCCACAGAATGGAAGCCTCCTCCTTTCCCTTTTATACCATCCAGGTGACAGGTGGGTTCTCTACACCCTAGGGTATAGACTTACTGAGCCCATTTAGTTAAACTTCTAAACCTCTCGAGTTGACACAGTCAGTCAACCACTACACTCAGTTTGTAGGTGCCTGTTTGTTGCAGCAATCACAATAAAGATTTGTTAAGAGATGGCATAATCTTGTCTGGCAACATGTTACCCACAGAAGTGAAGTCTTAGCCACATTGAGACTCTAGTACCAGAGCAGTGAGCATCTGGCCCTGATGGGCAGTGCTGGGATGTTGGACTGAGAGTGTCTCTCACAGAACCTCTTTTACCTGCTGGATGGCCCACACTCCATTGTCTAGCCTGTGACCTGGGGCCCCTCATGTGGGAAACTTGTGTATTTACACCAGTGGATTTTGTGTTCTGTTTGGCCTGTGTTTAGTCTATGCTATGTGGCATCTCTGTGCTGCTGTCAGCCTGCCTTGAGCTCTCCTTGGCATTGCAGCAGCCTGGGGTGGCGCATCATTCTTCAGATGGGAAGTGAAGAGTCTGGGTCCCACTCTGGTACAGAATAAGTTCACAGAATCATTACTCCTGTGTCCTACATTTGGATGGTGTGTGAGTCCAGAGGGTGGGTGTCCACTGCAGGTCGTGCAAGGTGGTCTTGAAGAGTCAGGTGGAAAGCAGAGATGGCCCATGGACCAGGGCCTTCACTGAGGCCAGAATGTTACCCAGACAGCTTTCCCATAGGAAGTCGTAATCTGTAGGTCTCAAGCAAGCTGGTAGGAGTTCTTTTGTCACATTGACTGAGCACTGGTCATGGTAGACTATCCGCACAGACCCAGCAGGGTGAGGGGCAATAGGGCTCAGCAGGCCGGCACCTCTGGCTGTCCTTGGGAAGGTGCTCCCTGGGAGGAGGTTGTACAATATGGACGTCTGGGTTGGCCACACTGGAAACCTGGCAGAGGGGATGGAGACCTGGAAACCGAGTGGCAGACCGCTGCTTCTTTCTGTAGGAGAAAGCTGGACTTAGAGTTGAATGGTGCCGAGGGAACATGGAGTATGCATGTTCACTGTGACAGCCTGTCAGGAGGACAGGTATCTATAAACCTCCACACAGACACAGGATTTATAGTTTCTGTTCTGAAAACTCAGTCAGGGATTGGACATAACAGAAATACAAAACTCAGTCCATATGTCTGCTTTCTGGTGGCATGAAATCCTTAGGTCTTTTGAGCTCAAACTAGAAAACCAGATGTACTAAAAAAACTAGGAAGACTCCTCTTTTTACCAATGAAGACAAGATTTCTATAAACTGTGTACCCATTTATTTGTTTATATTTATTTTAAAGAAAAAAAACAGTAACTGTGATATAAAATTTCTAAACAAGATTGTAGGAGAGTCACACTGGACACTGCGCTGCGTGTTGTCTTCAGAGTAGGTGCTCAGGTTATAAGCTGTAGGCATGAAATTTGATCAAACAATGTAAGTGCAAACCTTTCTTTTCAATCAATAGAAATTAGTAGTATAACTATTTTGGAAATTAGTAGTACAACTACCTTGTGTGTGTATTTTTTTTCCTTTCCCCTTCCCTTCTCCTTTCCCCCGTCCCAGTTGCTCTTTCCTTTTGAAGTTTCATTCCCTTTCACAGTATCTACTGTGGATTTTGTATCTTATTTACTCTTTCAGCTTCTTACACTAGTGAGACAATATGCTGTTTACATATGCGAGTCTGATTTATTTCACTTACAAGTATGATCTTAAGTTGCATCCATTTACCTATAAAAGACTCAAGTTTGTCCTTCTTTATAGCTGAGTAGTACTTCACTGTATAAAAATGCCACATCTTCTTTATCATTTCTCGGTTGATGGGCATTTGGATTGTTTCCAAGTGTGCACCCGATTTTGAGATCTTTAAATGGTCAGATCAGGAAGCCAAGAGAAGCCCACAAGAAGGGAAGTCCAGTTTTCACTGTCACCAGCAGATGGGAGTCTGGAGCACAGGACAGGAGCTGGGCCCTGTAGTGAGTCCCTGAGCTCTAGGGGAAGGAGGCGCTGAGGCTCTGTGTGGCCGACTTCCCTGGCCAGGAAGCCAGGTTGGGCCCACAGTGCCCACTCTGAAAGACAGATGCACGGCTCGGCTGTCCTTTCTGCCTGCTCATGGGAGCAGCTCCCGGATGAGGAGGTTCCAGAGGAGGGGCCCAGCTCTGTGGGCAGACAGACAGTAGTCATAGGTGTCTCTTGGAGATCTTGAGGGAGCCCTGCCATGGGTCTGAGTCGCCCAGGAAGGGTGCAGGTAGTGTCGTGGACACAGGGCGCTGCATGGTCCTCTGGACGAGCTTTTGCTGAGAATGCTTGTAAAAGTTAGTCTTTTGGTCTCTCCCAGTATTGAGCATGGCTTACCGATTACCATTAGATCTGAGATTGTGGCTTTTGTCTACCCTCCAGATTATGTTTGGAGTTGGTGGTGAAGTTAGGTTAGCATATCATTCAAGAGAACAACTGTATTAGCATTTATGTGGCCATCACGGAGATGTGGCATAGCAGAGGTAACAGATAAATGGCTAAGTTAAGAAATGCTCATGTGCTCGTGTAATTACACCCTGGGGTAATAATTTACAGAACCATTGACCATGCTTACTTTCAACAGAATCAGTGATCATGCAGCATCATGAGAGTAACTCAGTACGCTACAGGACAGGGGCCACATTGCTTATCAGGCGTAAAGTCACCAATGTAGGAGCTGCAGAAAGACTTCCCGGGTCAGTAGGTTCACCAACAGTGGTCATATTTAGTATAACCAATGATTACAAGGCATTTTGTGGTTTTCCAGTCTGATGGTACTCTAGGGGAGTGGCCCCACTTGGCTTTCACTCACAGAGACTCTGTTCCTCCAAGTAAAGCAGGCTAGCCACACCTCATGAGCTTTCAAGGCAAAAGGTGAGGGGAACCTCCACCCTCTGAAGACCCTGGAAGAGGCATGCAGACTTGCATGCAGTACAGTTACATGTGGCGTGAGACTCAAAGTTTAAGTGATTGAAGCTTAAGTAGCATCCTGCCTACTGAAAGAAATAGGGGCCTGGGCCTTCAGGGCAGAGGGGCACCAGGAAAGCATTTGATCAGCCTTCAGCACTGACGGACCCGAACCCTGATTATTCACTCCATTCTCCCAGCATTGTAATGAACTCATTTGGTTTCACTGTGGAGCTCACAAGTCACAATGTTTAGGAACATAGTGGTCTGGTCAAGTGAGGCTATTCAGTGGTCCACGGAAAGCTGCATACAGACATTTAAGATGTGAGAGGATACGGCACTCCAGGGGGACCATTGATATGACCATCTGGAAGCTAAGTCCAAAAGGCTTAAGTGTATTCCTTACTGGGAGCCCCTGGGAGCCAAACCCAACAAATGAAACAGGTCAAACTCGAGGCGACATAGACAGTTCAGCAGTATCTGAACTCAGTGAGCCATGCTCTGTGCAGAGTGTGATGGCAACAAGGACCTTACTGCACTGCCCATGGCCCAGCTCAAAGACGTGTCCAGTTGTTTTGCTGGCCTAGTAATTCAAACTGTGGTACCCTGGAGACTCCCTATAGGAAACCTTAAGAAGAGAAAATCCTGGAAAACACAAGCTTGTTATCCAGTACTTAGGGATGTGCTGAGCTGGAGCTCCTCTTTGCTGGCAAAGCTCAGCAGCTGACTGAGGTCAAACATCACCTCTCTGGGGAGGGCCTTCGAGACAGGTGACAATCCCCAGAGGTGTATGTGTGCCTGGCTCTCTTACTAATGCAGAAGGGTCTGTTTAATGATACCTGGGCCCAGGTGCTATCTTCTGTGGTGACCCAGCAGATCACAGCAGGTGTTTGTGACAGGGTGAGACCAAGCATCATGGCTGGGAAGCCTGAGACCAAGCAGGGCACCAAAGTTGCCTTAGCAACCTGAGCCGTCTCACATGGCCATGCCATGCCTCTCGCTAGGTTCCAGCCCCTCCCTACAGTGCCACACTGAGAGCCAACGCTTACTATGTGGGCCATTTGGAACCGTTAGTGACCCGAACTGTCACAGACAGGAGTTAGCAGAACCCCTGCTGGGCACATCTTGCATTTCTGCCCAGCAGAGGAATTATTTGCGTAACTGTCAGTTTCCTACAACATACAAAGTTGTAAAATAGCTCAGAAATACTGAGTGATGTAAACCCCAGTGATGTAAGGTAAACAGTGCAAAGTGGTTCACTTTTCCTCTCCAGCCTGATTTTACAGCTTCACCCTTTTGGCTCCGTTTACTGTATCATATATGTATCCATTTCTCCATCCATCATTTTAAAATTCATTTCCAAGTAGCCGCAGACATTGACACCTGCCATATTCTCAGAAGTGCCTTTGATTAATCAAGTCGTACCAGATGTGTTTCCATAGCCCTTGGCTGCACCATCAATGAGCACAGTGCTTAATCATATTATAGATGCTTTCCATTTCATCATTACGCTGCAGGCCAGGGCCTATCCATCCCACAGTTTTAACATGCACGGTCGGCTTGGCATCAGCTGGCATCCTGCACCTGAGGGTAGTGCTTACCGCTTCAGGGTTCTGCAGCAGGTCCGTACATAAGAAGCTTTAGTCTTCTGGATTTCTTATTAGGCATCTGCAAGTCAGAGGGTATGGATGCACAATGTTAGTTTTTATTGTTTTCTTGCCTTCTGAGTATTTTTTCTTTCCGCCTTGGGTTTGCAGTGCCCCTGTGAAAAGTTTTTCTCCTTCAGCCTGGCCGGTATGTGGGACAAGTTTCAGGTAGACTTGCAATCTACCCATCATGAAGGCACTGACATAGATCTTGGCATGATTCTCTGGTGTGGACCATGTTAATGGGTATGACAGTTCAGAGGCTAGATTAACAGATGATGTGAGATATATCTGTATATATAAAGTATATATATGAAGATGACTCAGTAGACATCAACTTTTGTTCCCTATTGTGTAGTGATCCATTTATAATGAATAACTAACAAGTGTCTCCTTATTGTCCACCCAGCACCGTTCCAAGTGCTGGGGAGAGAGTAGGAAACAAAGTTCCTGTGCTTGTGGACTCACGCTCTGCTTCTGAGGGAGGGGCAAGCGTAGACAGTAAGCAAGAGGAACAAACAAAATACATGGTGTGATCAGTGCTGGGACGTGCTGGTGGCAGGGAGGGTTGGTGGAGCGCCTCCGTGCTGTGGGAGTGTATGCCCCCCATGGGAGACATGGCAGTTTGGGAGGTGAAGAGGGGCACTCGGACTCAGGCTCAGTCTGCCAGGCTGACTGGGGTATATCACAGGTCCTGTGCACAATGAGCAGACAGAGGGTGAGTCAGGGTTGTGTTATGGTTTGTGTCTAAAAGTCCCCCCAAAGCCTCACGTGGTCATAGAGTTTTTTCCAAGTTTGCTCAATCCAAAGTTTGTGGATGACTCCTGGTCCAATTCTGGGGTTAAGGGTGTGAATGCTGCCCCGCCCTCAGCTGGTGGCCTGCACACTGTATACAGGACGGAGAGGGACTTGGCCCTTCTCTCTCTGCCCCCCTGTTGCTTTTACCGTCTTCCTTTGTTGCTTTGCTACTTCCGTCTACCATGAACTGTTGCCCTCTGCTGTGCCACCCTGCCTTAGAGCCAGCCCATTATGGACTGAGGCCTCCACAAACTGAGCCAAATAAACCTTTCCCCATTTAACTGTGGGTGTCAGGTATTTTGTCTCAGCATCGAGAAGAATAGGACAGGGTATGTCGTGGGCCGTCTGTGGAATGAGGACAGACAGCCAGCAGCGAGGGAAGTCGGTCGCCTTCCATCTGAGGAGAGCAGAGCTACCTTCCCCAGTGAGGCTCTGGAAGGAGTGGGCTGGGAAAAGGAGCCATGCTTTGATTGTTTGCTTTGACTGTGGTGACATAGTCATGTACAACAAGCATTGCTGTTTTAACCGTTTTAACTATGCCATTCGGTGTCGTTAATTATACTCGCACTGTGCAGCCATCACCATTGTCTATTTTCAAGCCTTTTCCCTCAGCCCCAGCTGGAGCTCTGAATTGCTCAGGCCTAGTTCTCAACTCCACACGCCCTGCCCACCCAGCCCCTGAGACTCTGACCCATGTGCCTCTGGCGATTGCCGTCTGAGGGTTTTGTGGACGTGGAGTCGGCAGTGTCCGTCCTCTGTGTCTGGCTTTCCTCACACAGCACCACGTGTTTGGGGGGCGGAACCCCACGCCTCGCCCTGGCTTCCCTCGCACAGTGCCACGTGTTTGGGGGGTGGAACCCTATGCCTCATCCTGGTAACCGTCTGCTTGGTTTTCCTCTGTGGGCGGCACGGGGCTGTGCTGTGGTTTGAACATGTCCATAAATTTCATACAGCCAAAACCCGATGCTCAATGTGACCACGTTGAGAGGCAGGACCTGTAAGGGGAGATCGGGGCGCATGACGGCACACTCCTGTAGACCTAGCTGAAAACTCCAGAGTCCATCTCTGATACAAAAAAATTATAAAATAATAAAAAGTAAATACAAAGGTGACTGGGTGTTGGCAGCACCTTCCTGAACAGGTGCCTCTTGTTTCATGGGACAGTATTCTTGATCACATTAAAGGGGATTTTCACAAAGGAGAGTTAGGCTTTTACTGTCTTCCTGCCATGCTATGAGGAGACACAGCACAGCCCTCAGGAGGTGCACTGGCCTCTCCAGATTACCCAGGCTGACCTTACAGCAACGTGAAGCTCAGTGAGACTGGCTGCTTTCAATTTGTAATAGCTAAAATGTGGAAGCAACCCAAGTGCCCATCCACAGAAGACTGGATTAAAAAATTGTGGCATTTTTATATAATGGAATATTATTCAGCTATAAAGAAAGACAGTTTTGGGGACTTTGTAGGCAAGTGGACAAAACTGGAGTCCATACTCATAAGTGAAATAAATCAGCGATACATGTGCAGGCAAT